>JARFOD010000015.1:96269-108055 GCA_031763545.1 Mopalia muscosa | reverse complement strand
ACGACGGACACAAATACAGAACATCACAAACAAATCTGCTTCCCTTTACTCTTTAGCTCTGCGAACACCACGGCAACAGAGAGCAACCTCTTTTCTCGCCTCTTACGATCGACCGAGGAAGCCAAGGGAGTATTCTGCAGGGCGATGGCCCACCCGCTTCCTCACGGGGCTCCATTTAACAGAGCTCCTTGCCTAATGACAGGGCAAAAACAGGGTAAAAACCACCTCTGCGATTGCCGGAGCTGCATTGTGTGACTCATTATATACCTGCTGGTCGAAAAGCAGACTGAATCCAGTGAACAGTGATTGAAGCAGGATAAGTAAGCACATATGCTAACCACTAAGTTACAGCCCCCAATGGGTGGGATGAGGAGTTTGTTTGTTTGATTGGGGTTTATCGTCTTACTCATGGGTATGTGGCTTAATTGACGACGGATTGTCCATTTCACATTGTACACAGCCTTAATACCGTGGAAAACCTTGTAACCCCTCCCCCCTCGCGATCGCCGGAGCCACAACATGTGACTCGCTCATATACCTGATGGTCGACAGGTGGACTAAATCATGTGAACAGTAAATCGAAGCAGGTTCCATTTAGAAAGCGCACTTGCCATCCCTGAGCCACGGCGGCGAGCCATGGATGAGGAGAGATCTCCCTAAAGTAGCTGTTGTATAGACTCCAGTTGACTCAGGATTTCCATCTATGATGACAAGGTAGGAAAAGATTGATTGATTGATGTTTTATGTCTTATATAGTGGTGGATTATTCCAACAATAATTGACACTAGCACAACCAAGAAGAGAAGTATTTTAATAATGTTCCTCCAGTGCTAAGTAAATACAGCATTACCGCTCTTCAAACAAATGCCCTTATCCTGAGGGTGGTAGGAAAGGATTGATTGTTTGTTTGATTGGTGTTTAACATCGTACTCAAGGGTATTTCAATTATATGACGACGGACAGAAATACAGAACATCACAAACAAATCTGCTTCCTGTTACCCTTTAGCTCTGCGAAAACCAGGGCAACACAAAGCAACCTCTTTTCTCGCCTCTTACGATTGACCGAGGAGGTATTCTGCAGGGCCATGACCCACCCGCTCCCTCACGGGGCTGTAGGAAAGGAAAATAGGCTTAATGGGACAAACTTCTCTTCTATCTTGCCTCTGGAAGAGGAGGTAAACAGGGGAGTAGAACTTACTGGTTGACCTTCCTTAGGCATCTGTACAACTGAGTGTTTCGACTGAATAACACGGATAGGCTTATTCCACACTCTGGCTCCCGACAGATGGGCAATGGCTGTAGAAAGACAATGTAAAAAATAGTTTCAAATATTGTACTGTGAATAAATAAACTGAAGTGTACAGAGGCTTCATGATACTGCTTTAAAAGTATTTATCAATATCAAATGATTTCAAGCAAAGAGATTTTTTTTTTTTTACAGATAAAACTACTCTGGGAGATATGTAGAATAAAACATATTATAAGCGCACTCATAAATACATTTTATTCAAAGCCAAATTTCACAGTGAAGGCAATAGGCCTACTTAAGAAACATGTTTTTTTTAAATTGCCATAACAAATTTTGAGGTAGGGGCTTTTGACATGATGTGGCGGTGCCTGAGAAACTATTCATCAACTTTTTATGGCCTTGGCTTCATCTTGAACCCATTCCCATATTTTGATCGTATGAATCAGACCCCGTCTCAAGTGTCCATTGGCCAGAGATCATGGTCTCAAGTCCTGCTCAGCCAGAGATAACAGCCTTAAGTCTTGGCCAAATTGATGTTTAACACTGTACTTAAGGTTATTTCCTCTTTCATTTTGGCAGGCCAATGGGTGAAGGAAACCACTGGCACCAAACATAGACAATACTGAACAATCACAGGACATTACACAAAGAAATCGGCTTCATATTGTCCCTTAGCCTGGAGATCACCTGGTAGCTCCCTACCCTCCGCTCGATCAAATTAATAAAAAAAAAAGCCCCAAATCAACTTACCAAGTTGTGCTTGATGGGGTTCCGCCATTTGAATAAGAGCATTGTCTTTTTTATTGAATAAAATCTTCACCCTGTGCACATCACCATAGACTCCTAAGCAAACACAACGTAGTCAAATTTACATTAGCTGAAATAATTACACAAAATACCGCACAATTTGGCCAGAATATAAAATGTGCAGAAAGTGTAAGCAAAAAGGTTGAACCAGACTTTGGTACAGTTAGTGTCTTACCACAAACAGAATTTTGTGAGGACCTCCATTTTATGTCATGCTTTTCATGGTCAATATATATATATACATGTATATACACAGTTAAATATCCATGCAGTACTATGTGTGTGTGTCTTAGAAATGAAACACCAGATGTGTTTAGAACAGCATGTACATACATCTTGTATTACTGTTATTACATAAAGATCATGCTATCTGTAGACAGAGATTTTTTTGTGGTTTCCATTTTATCACATTTTCCTTTTTTTGTTCTTTTCTTTTTTTATGATTTTTTTTTTACCAATGCCACAAAACAGCTCAGTGCTCCTATCATATAGCCATATTAAATAAGTCCAGTGAGAGTTGTTGATCTAACTCCAAATACTATTACAGAACCAAGGTCAGTAGCTTTTAGCTAAATAAGTGAATGATTGAATTTTTAAAATTTCTTCCTTTCACGAAAGACAAATGTTAAAATAAACAGTGCATAAAAACGTACCAAAGAGGGTAAATAGAGCATCGGGCGAAACCATCTAGAGTCAGAGCAACAGGAAATATAGCAGAGCAAGAATGGAGTCCAAGTGAGCGAACAGAGAGTCCACGTGTAGTACACCAGCAGAAATTGTGGGATGGGGAAAAAAAGAAAAAACATGGGAAAAAATCAGTGTCCATTTTCTTTGTTACTCTGTGGATAGATCTACAAGTATGGTTCAGGTTGTGGTACAACAGACCCCTCTAAACGTCAAAAGATAAAATACGCCTTCTGATTAGGAAAGTGAAACAGTTGAAAGATTTAGTTGGATCACTACATAGCATTACAAGGGTGAAACTTCATATGTGAGGACATGAAAAGGCAGATTTTCTTCTTCCAACTTTCTAAGCATTGAATAATAGCCGAAAATCCCCCAAAAGTGTAATTTATTAAACATGACATCTTTGTTAATGTGTCGACGAACACCAATAAAGATGTACAGAAATTTCACCATGCATTGATACAGAGTTATCTCCCTTGCCATGATCTTCTCCTGTGTTTTGGGGTACAAATGACCAATTAGAAGTTACAGTATGCTTCAAGCCACAAACCTGTAATTGTTCAATAAGCTGCAAAAGCATGCCCCAACTACTAAGAGACAAAAATACACCGGTGAGGGCGATTTAGTACACACAACCCAACTATATTTTATAGCAATACAACACAATACACAATTACCCCAGCCCAAGAGGCTACAATGAAACTGAAGAAATTGGGTTAAAGCTTAGGACATTAATTCACATGTTCATAGTAAGTTAAACAATCATACACGAAGTTAGTTTTATTTCACATTAGCATTAGCTGGATCAGAAAGGGTATAAGTTTGCGTCGCATTCCTTATTTCTGACTGAATACCACATCAAAAAGATATTTAAAGCACAACATTACAGCAGATGTCATGTTTACAAAACAGACAATGTCTGATTAGATAAGTTGAAAACCCAAGCAAACTGTTTAGAAATACTTATCAGTATAAATCACTACATTTCATATTATCTCATGCGGAAATATCTTTGTCATGTCATCAAGATAACTGTCTGTAAAAAAGTTAAATTAACAGATAGAATTCCAAACAGTATGCTTAGGTGACACACCAGGCAATAGGTAAATATCACAATATATAACAGTTAGACATCTACAATAAAACCCAAGTACGGATGCATGCTATAATGTCATTTGTTTTTTTTTCTGACGGGAATGAAGGGGACTGTTTCCTTTATTGTTAAACTTTATTTTTTGTGTTCGGTTTATTATTTTCTATTACGCGCAATTAGCTCCAAAAATTACTTAAACAATTCAACAAACAAAATTTAATTTAATAGTAATTTTTTTTATAATCATTTATTTATTTTTAGTACACATTCAATATTTTAGATTTAACTGAGTTTTGTGTGATTTTGGCTTTGTGTTGCTCCCTCCAACCTCACGCCCAATGTTAAGGTTTATATCTATGAACCCAATCGGACAAGCTGTGATGTCTAAATGATTAGAAACAGATATATAATATAATTATCTAAAGTTATATTTTGTGATTAGGGATTAGGGATTTGAAGCTCCTAAAACAATTTAACTGTAAACTGCACAAACGAAGTGACAAGACTCTGGCTTAACAATGTCAAAAAAAAACAAAAAACGAATTGGATAGATGGAGTGGAAGGTAAAATATGTTGAGTTACAGTTTGCAGGTATCCAGGGGCCTGGGCATTTAAAGGGTGTTTTTGACTGGGGGATTGTACCACATTATAAGCAGTCTTTTGTAACAGAGACAGAAGAGTAAGCCACAGTACTGTACAGACAATGAGTCAGGGTTAATACATTGATAATACACAGGTAAGATAAACATTAATATACCTCTTCATCAAGATTTGAAATATGCAGGACACTGCCGCCAGCGTTAGGTAAAGCGAGTCCCATCTGTGCTGCTGCTCCTATGGCTTGCTGCATACCAAACCCCCCTGGGGCTAATTGTGCATTCATGCCTACAACAGAGAATCAATGGTACATATAACATGAATTGTGTAACATTCATACATGGAAACTGGCTGACAAAATATTAATATATTGCAGGTAACTGTTTATATAATACGATACGATGACATACACCTGTTGATAAAAGAATATAATCCCTAGGTATATCCTTGAACACTGGTTACATGTATTTACAGCTAAATGTCAACATTTTATCTAAGCGTTAATTCATGCCTAATCAAAAGACAATATCGCATATTTGATCATTTTTACAGCGTATTCTCTCAAAGTTATACCTCAATAAACGGATGTGACAATCCATTTACAAGCAGAACTCATCAATGTTGTTTACAAAATATAATTGATGCAGTAAGCAAATCAAAACTAGTCTTAAAATAAACAACTGTTTTCACGATACAATGTTAAACATTTCTCATCATTCAAATAATTTGTACCAATTGAGGTGGAAATAATTCTTTTTTCTTATTGGTTACAGTCTAATAAATGTATCGGATACATTAATCACAAATTGTAATGAAAATATCATTTGTGTGTGTGAGAGGGGAGAGGGGGACATGTAGATGGATCTGTAATGCATGCAGCTAATAATACTGAATCAATGAGAGGGGGTTGATTCATTGCAAGAATAGTTCAGAGAAAAGTTGAATGCAGGAAATTGTAAATTCATTTAGTGACGCTTCTGTAATGCCATTTCTTTCAAACAGTAAATCCCCCAAAACAACACAACACTAAAACAAGAAGTGTTATGCTTCATGGGAAAAAAATTGATAATCATCTTATGTTGAGAAAAGACAGGACAGTACTTGACTGTTTATTTGATTAGGGTATAGCGCCATACTCTAGGTTATTCCACTTATATGCAAACGGATTATACACTTCTCACTCGGCATTACTTCAACACGTTGGAAAACCGTGAGGACGCCTAGATAGGGCAGAGTATTGGGGAAGTTTTTTGTACCCTTTTTGATGGTTCAAAACAGGGTTAGCTTACATGTTGTCTTTAATATAATTGCTGCCCTTTTATCTAGGAATTAAAACGATGCACCAATGATCTTAGCTAAAACACAGATACAAATAACACACGTACCTCAATATAATACAAAATGTTCATGCGTTAAAGAAACAATAAAGTCGTTTATAAAAATTGTGAAATTATTTTGACAGAAATGGAAGTGAATAGTACAGTAGAGGAATGAGATAAACAGTTGAGTAGAAATACGAGCAATTCACTAAAAAGGACTAATGCAAGCACACACTTACCACTTGGCAAGCCTCCCAGGGCTGCATAATTTGGGAATAAATCAGGGAAAAAAACAAAGAAAAACAAAGGTAAAGCATTCAGCAGCAAAATATCAAACTTAGCATGTTGATTCCAAACCCTTGCAGTTAATTTGTTCACAGATAGTAACACAAAGTCCAATGGGTTCTGCCCTCACCCTAGTTTCTCAATAATTAGCTTAGTTTTAGGTTAAAAAAATTGTTTAATGAGCAACAATTCGTCTTTGGTTACAATTAATTTAAACTGTTGCATGTCAACAACATAATATAATACCAGGTTGCATTGGGAACCCTAACACAGACAGAACCCTTGTGCAAGTGGTTAAAAATAAGCGGTTCTAACATATTGCTATGGATCGTCTTGTACAATAACAATAGTCTTGAAGACATGATATTAACCACTGCCTCATCAAAGTTAGGTACACACACATTCATTAACAAATTACCTCACCCCCTTACAAAACAAAACATACTGACATCACATAGATGTCTTTCTAATAGTCTCGGACGTAAATCTACTTTGTTAGTACCATAAATGCATGCATCTTTAACTAGCCATGCAATACACACATATCTATAATGTTGTAATCATCCACTCAAACAGCTATTCCATCCTCTTGTACACCACCCTCTGCATATTTGTGCTCAATGTTTAAAATTCAATAGGTTTTATGCTAGATACAGTACATTTAAAATAATATTAACTTGTTAAAAATCTTCTATTATCTCTTGTACTTGTTTATATTCAAAGTTCATTTAAAGGATGAAGCAACATATTAAACAGACAAAAAAAAAATTAAAAAATATATTTTTTTAGAAAAGATTTTGGAAAGAAATAAACCCTGTTTCTGCAAAATAATTAGAAATTGTTCATAATTTTTTAAAAAGGTAACACATAATAATGCCACTTCAAGCATTTCAAATTAGGTCATTCAAATAAAAATGTTAAGCCTAATGCAAATATTGATACAGGTTTTCTACATGTACCGGACACATTTAAATTATACATTGATGATTCAAACTTTTCCATAGGTAACTTGATAGGTGGAGAAAATCAGGAGTTGGTGTTTGTGATTTATTTAATACTAATTTAATACTACTTGTAACCTAAACAAACTCCAGTATTGAATTTTTGTTGGCAGAATTTTTTTATTAAAATTTAAAAAAAAACTTATCTGAGAAATATTCATTCAGTTTGTTCAACAAATCATAAGGAAATGTCCAATAAAAGCCTATGATCTGTACCGTTTATGTGTGAAATTTCTCTACAATTATGCACAAATGAAGACAAGGAGGGGACTGTTCAATCAGATGGAAGAGCTGAGAAATGAGGGATGAGGTAACCAGACCATATTAGGGCCATACCTCCAGCTGCTGCGGCCGCCCCGTATGGCGTTAGTTGTGTAGCTCCAAACCCTGGCATGGCAAACGGTGGCGCTGCCAAAACCCCCGGGGCACCTTAATGAAGACAAGTTACAAAGAAGGGGCATGCAGTTAATTGTAATAAAACCAACACAATTTAATAAGTGTCAAAGCTAAAAAAAAAAAAGCATGTAAAATAACAATCTAGATAAAAATTTGCCAAAGTTGTTCTGTGCTGTGATTGTCACCAACTGTTGTGCTAGATGCAACAACAACCACTTAGCCACGTGGTCATTAATCATTGTGTGTGAAATAAAGATAAAAAAAATACAATTGTTCCAGCAAGCATTAGGTGAGGCATCAAGTTAAATTAAGTGTACATTTTGATTTCTTACAGGTACATTCTCACAGTGACGTTAAAAGTTGTGACTAGAATATAAAATGGGAATTTGTTGTGTTTGTTTCATTGGGGTTGATTGTTTGTTTCATTGGTATTTAACTTATATGACAATGGATTGTCCACTTTATACTGCACCATGCCTCATTACGGTGGAAAACCGTGAAGAAACCTCGTAAAAACCACCCCCTAATTGCCGGAACCACAACATGTGACTCACTTGATCGGGTTTGAACATGCTACACAAGGGTATTTCATTTATATATAACTATGACAGAATTTTCATTGCGCACTGTTCCTTGCTTACATGCGGTGGAAACCCCCACTGCATTTGCCAGAGCAACTCATATACTGAAATTTGACAGATGGACTCAAAACTGTGAGCAATAATACATCAAAGTCGGATTGGGCGACAGACACGGCATTCAAATATGGAGCGCTCTGATAATTTAATAATAAAAACGCAACCAGATAGTATGTTTCTAACTATGGAATCCACAGAAGTAATTTTGGCTCGTACTGTGAGAATGCACCATAAGAGTTTACAAAGTGATCAACAACAGTCAGCATTATCATACACATTAACCACACCCAATCATTTAACCATTGAGGATGCATAAAACAAAGACATGAAAAAAAATAACATTTTGTCAACATAAATAAGGCAGTTTATCAACAATTCTCCTCTCACATTTTGGCAATCCCACAAATTAAAATTTTGAATTCTGAAATTTGTGTTGGACAGAGCTATATGTTGGAATACATTTGTCCACTCGCAGAGCACACTGTGATGAGCCCTAGACATATGACCGCCTACCTTGATGTGGAAAAGGCAGTACAGCCTGGTCTACAGCAGCGTCTCCTGTTGGTAAGTTAGGGTTGGTATAGTCACGGCTCTTTGAGTTATTATACTTTACGTTGAGGTTCGTCAACTTGGAATAATCAATTCTCAGGATACAGCAACCATTATAAATACACTGGCCATCTAATGACTGAAATAGAAAAACAGGTAAGAGTTCTAAAAACGATTAAACATTTAGTTTGTACTGGTTCATGTAAATTTAGGTATATGATTCACTTATATACCCCGAGGTTCGACAGATAAAATCCGTCCTGTGAACAGTACATCGAAGTAGGATTATAGTGTGGTAAGCACACACACTAAGACAGGGCCATGGGCCTTGGCTATGAAACGAACACCATGGTCTCAGCCAGGGAGCAAGGTTTTTGCAGAGCTCGTTCAAACATTGTTCAACTGTACAAAAGTTCTGAATGGACAGAAAAACTGTTAACTCAGCTTTATTTAAAGTATATTTGGTTTGCTGCCTGCTGTTTTTTATATTTGTAGTTCTATTAAAAAGGTCAAGAATTCAGGATTGATTGATTGATGTTTTATGCCTTGCTTACGGTTATTTCACTTATGACAGCAGTGTATTCCAACAATAATTGACATTAGCACAACCAAGATATATGAAGCATTTCCATAATGTTTGAAAGTTAATTTTCCTCCAGTGCTAAGACAGAAATGCTTCTCTTTAAACAAACTGCCCTTAGCCTGAGGGTGCATTCAACACAGTGTTAAAAAAAAAAAAAAAAATCAAATTTCAGCCATAAATGTGAGTTTAATTGTCAAAATGACATACATTGGAGTTAAATGAGGCACATCAATAGTATAGAAATGCATCTGGTAGAAGGGTGGTTACTAATAATGGATATCAGTTACAGGCCGTGATCAATCTATATCCTCACAGGTTTATTCAAGATGTTTGGATGGTAAATGAGTTGGACAAACATTACATGCTCGGCAAGGATTAATAAAATATGAATCAATTAATCTGCTCTTATGTGAGAAGAGAAAAAAGCTGTTCTGAAAGAAGATGTTGTTAAAGGATTGTGAGAGAGGAGAAAAAATCTCTGAAGAAAGAGAGTAGAAATTACCAGCTTTGCTGCATTGGCGCTCATTGTGTCGACAAACTGTATTAGAGCCTGGTAGGTATCTGTAAATAAATCAATCATTTCATAGGAGAATCTGTGTGTAAAAACAGGGCACAGCTGACTCGGTGAAAAACCTTCCCCCGTATCTTAAACACCAATTCGCTTCCTGAATTATTCAAACCACAGAAATCAATAATACGCAGCTTAGAATTCTTGTCAGATTCACCAATTACACAGAAAAATTTACACACAAAAAATCCCCAAACCAATATAGATTCTTCCAACAAATTCTTTTATTATGCGTCATTAATCTTCCGTTTAAAATTCCCCTAAACCAGCTTAAATATTAAATTCCACAAGGGTAAAAACTTGGCATTAGTCAGAGAAATTGAATTCGGAAAAAGTTCAACAGAATGACTTGAAAAAATAATAATAATAAAGTATCGATGAATCATGTCTGTAAAAAGGTTGAATATCTAACATGATAATTATATGTCCAATGTGAAGAAAGACAGAAGACTTACTGTTCTTCGTAAATGTAATGATCTTCAGCACTTTGCCATATTTTGAAAATACCTGCCAAAATAAAAAACATTTAATACAGTTTATTGCGTCATTATTTCAATTAATCCCATTTCTGACTTAGGAAATGGAAGTTATGACTGCTTTTTATTATCAGTCATATTATCATTTTAGAACAATTAAAAAATTCATGTTGAATATTTCTAAATGATTGAGGTGATTTTTTTTTTTGTGATTAATTTTTAAATTTTTAAAAATCTTTATGTAGGCTACTTTTTAATATCTGTGAAAACTTCAAAATGCAGTCAAAAACTTATTATTAATTAATACATTTGATAATGTACATGTCCCATTGTAACACTTTGGTCATGTATTAGGGATATCTTAATCTAAATGACTTTGAGGAGTTTACAATTTTTTATTTACTGTCTTCATGTTTTAAAGTTAGATAAATATGATATGTTTATTGTATATGAAATTATGAAAAATTATGTACAGTATTAATTGGGGGTTACAATAAAGAGCAAATGTTTTCCTCATTAAATATTATTTTTTGTCAGGGACCTATCTGTTTTTAAAGAATCAAGAATGGCATAAAACCCAAGTCAATCAATCAATTAAACTAACCTAGAATCAGTTAAACTCAAACATTAAACTAATTCCATTATCTGACCCAAGGTTTCCTGAGGCGTTTTTCTTATGCCCGGATTCTTCTCTCAAGCGAAATTGTCTGTATTGTTTGATTTGCCTGACACTATTTACTTTTTTCATTTTATAACCACGGGCAGAACAAGGTAATGCAAAGTTAATCTGTCAATGACTGTGTATGGATATTACTACAGAATAACATACAGCTTTTGAGTCTCAGAGAAGTTTTTCTATGAATAAAGTCTGTCAATAAGCTTTGACTAAGGTTATTCTTGATGTAAGACAACGTGAAGCCGTTCTATTACTGTGTAGGTAGGCTTTAAAAAATAGTGAAATTTTAAACTTTTTCTGGCTTTAGCTGCTTTTAATTTAGGAATTCACTGTAATCAACTATACCATATACCAGTGCCATTGACTTCAGAGAAATCAACATTTTTATAGCTAATTTAGGCCAATTTGAAAAAATAGAGGAGATTGCCTCATTTTAATTGAAACTTTAGAACCAATTTGTATACTTGTTTTTAAAAATCTTCTTATAAACCCAAGCACCTAAGTTTGAAATTTATGTTGTACCAAGGTTGAATTTTTCGAAAATTATTGACGAAGCAGCATTTTAAAGACTGTTTCTACCTTTCAGAATGGCAGCCAAGTGACCTCAACTTTTGTCCCCCCCCCCACCCCCACCCCCGACATGCACTATCATCTGCCTAAATGTGAACTTTGAGTCTTTATTAGTTTCTGTTTGTTTGGTTGATAGGTGTTCAATGTTGTATTCAAGGGTATTTCACTTATATGAAGCAGATTGTGACTTCACACTGTGCACAGCCTTATTACGGTGGAAAACCGAGAGGAAACCTTGTAAAAACCACCCCCGCGATTGCCGGAGCCACAACATGTGACTCGCTCATATA
>JARFOD010000015.1:65609-96169 GCA_031763545.1 Mopalia muscosa | reverse complement strand
AACAACCCAGAGAACAAATGCTAAGAACAGTGTCTGTTCAGGTGTTTCATGAACAATAACAGCCCAGAGAACAAATGCTAAGAACAGGGTCTGTTTAGGTGGTTCATGAACAATAACAGCCCAGAGAACAAATGATAGGCATAGGGTCTGTTCAGCTGTTTGCTGAACAATAACACCCCAGAGAACAAATGATAGGAACATGGTCTGTTCAGGTGTTTCCACAACAATAACAACCCAGAGAACAAATGCTAAGAACAGTGTCTGTTCAGGTGTTTCATGAACAATAACAGCCCAGAGAACAAATGATGGGAACATGGTCTGTTCAGGTGTTTCCACAACAATAACAGCCCAGAGAACAAATGATAGGAGCATGGTCTGTTCAGGTGTTTCCACAAGAATGACAGCCCAGAGAACAAATGCTAAGAACAGTGTCTATCCAGGTGTTTCATGAACAATAACAGCCCAGAGAACAAATGATAGGAACATGGTATGTTCAGGTGTTTCCTGAAAAATAGCAGCCTCCTACTTTGTCTGGTTTAAACTATTTGACTTTAATATAATATGAGAACGTTTTATGTATGGAACATGGAGACCCACTGTGCTTTACATTTTGAAGATATATAGGTTATAAACCTATTATTATTCTTGGCCAGCATGGTAACATAATGAACTAACTACCAGAGCAAAAATAGCCCAATAACGATCCTCTTTAATCAGCCTTATAAAGTGAAGGCAACTCCTCTATGGTTAGTTTTATTTCAAACAGTTTTAGATTCGGTTTTGTATAAGATACGTCAATGTCGAAACATACATTATGTGTTCAAAGGCTTTCTTTTTGTCAAATGTATAGGTCTATCAATTGTTTAGCTTTTAGAAAACATGAACTTGGTTCAAGGTGAAGTAAGCCACGACAAACAGCAGTATAAATGGCTACGTTTTGACGGATACATAAACAAGTAGAACCATTTAACAGGCTGACGTTAATTAATTTTCATTAGATTTTAAATTGACAGTCTGGTTAACGCCACAACATATTTGTCAGAATACTGCTATATTTTGAAGTGTAATTCGATTGCTTGTTTTCTTTGATTAAGGTTTAACGCCGTACTAAAGGGCATTATACTTATATGACGGATTGTCTACTTCACTCTGCGGGAGGAAACCTCGAAATTGCCGGCTCAACATCGCGTGACTCACTCACAAATATAATACGATGTATGATTTATGCATATATTTGTGCGCAGGTTTAACTCTCCCCCTCTTTTACAGAAGGTGAAACAAAAGAGAGATCAGAGAGGATTCGGTAGTATAAACTTTTCATCACCGTAACTCAATCACCAGCAAGGCGCATTTAGACAAGTGTCTTTACTGATGACCCTAACGTTAGCACAACATCATAATCGAATACCTGCTGACAATTCACATCCACATGGTCGCACGCAGGACACCTAGGCGAGACTGTATCCTAACTCCATACGATCAAGCAAGCCACAGAACCGACATTATGATTTAAATACTTAATTGATGAACATGTTTAGTGCATCGCTGACGAATTAATGAAAAAAAAAAATGTTTTTTGCGATCCGATGAAAACCTAAATTTATTTTCCGGATCAATGTAACGATTCAAAGAAACTCCTCTTTGTATTTAACTGTACATTACTGGGCATTACTGTCAGATTTAAACAATGTACAGACGTGTTGCGGTATCCTGACTGTATATTAACTAATAATGTACAATAGTACCATAGTATTCTGATTGTATATTAACTTACAATGTACAGACATGTTACATAGATACATATCCTGACTGTATATTAATTAACAATGTACAGGAGTGTTACGGTATCCTGACTGTATAGTAATTATAAACAATGTACAGGAGTGTTGCGATATCCTGACGGTATAGTAATTATAAAAGATGTACAGGAGTGTTGCGGTATCCTGACTGTACATTAACTAACACTGTACAAGAGTACCATAGTATCCTGACGGTATATTAACTAATAATGTACAATAGTACCATAGTATTCTGATCGTATATTAACTTACAATGTACAGACGTGTTACAGAGATACATATCCTGACGGTATATTAACTAACAATGTACAGACATGTTGCGGTATCCTGACGGTATATTAACTAATAATGTACAATAGTACCATAGTATTCTGATCGTATATCAACTTACAATGTACAGACGTCTTACAGAGATACATATCCTGACGGTATATTAACTAACAATGTACAAGAGGAGCATAGTATCCTGACGGCATATTAACTAATAATGTACAATAGTACCATAGTATTCTGATTGTATATTAACTAACAATGTACAAGAGTACCATCTTATCCTGACGATATATTAACTAACAATGTACAGACGTGTTGCGGTATCCTGACTGTATATTAACTAATAATATACAATGGTACCATAGTATTCTTATTGTATATTAACTTACAATGTACAGACGTGTTACAGATATACATATCTTGACTGTATATTAACTAACAATGTACAGGAGTGTTGCGGTATCCTGACTATATTAACTAATAATGTACAAGAGTACCATAGTATTCTGATTGTATATTAACTAACAATGTACCGGAGTGTTGCGGTATCTTGACTGTATATTAGCTAACAATGTACAAGAGTACCATAGTATTCTGATTGTATAGTAAATATAAAAAATGTACAGAAGTGCTACGGTATCCCGAATGTATAAAAACTAACAATTCACAGAAGTGTTAAGGTATTCAGGTTGGATAGTTACTAACAATTTACAGAAGTGTTATGGTATTCAGGTTGGATAGTAACTAACAATTTACAGAAGTGTTATGGTATTCATGTTGGATAGTTACTAACAATTTACAGAAGTGTTATGGTATTCCGGTTGGATAATTACTAACAATTTACAGAAGTGTTATGGTATGCAGGTTGGATAGTTACTAACAATTTACAGGAGTGTCACAGTATTCAGATTGTATAACGATATAAAACATGTACAGCAGTGTTGCAGTATCCAGACTGTATAGTTACTATTCTGGTTGCATATTAAACATTTATTTGAATTTCCGAGCGCACAATATTTTAAAAAAATCTGATTCAACTGCAAATGTCCAGATAATGTTACGAAATTTGATATTTTTTTCATTCTTAGTGGTTCATTCATCAGTGAAATTGTATTCATTCTGTCACAACAAGTCCGTTCACCTAATTACAAAGACCATTGCCGTCTTGGTGGATTTATCACTAGGTTCGCTTTTAATAGTGACATTAACCTCACTCTAACCCCATTCCAGGTCATAATTAGACGTTATGGTGTTTCCGTCAACTTCAACCTACAATAGTCTTGAGAGAACAATCTTAGGACAATATATACTGCCAGCTAAAACATCAACATCCATTCAAAGAAACCGTTTTTGTCGATCCTGGACTTATCATTGTGCTAGCAGATAATGTAGTTTATGTACTATTCGGTCAACATTGAACAGTTTTTTTTAAATGTCATGGTACGTGAGCTGAGTATATCCGAATTGGTGAAATCGTTAAGGGATTCAATTTGCACTGAATAGAGTTCCATTTAAGTGTCTCCGCAATGATAGATGATTATATACGTCTCATGTCTCCACATTCCCGTCACTTACGTCCAATCCGTATCTGGTATCAAGACAACAATTTAGAGACGTCGAATTGGTCCATTTCCCGACCACCAGCATCCAATAGCACTCCTTTAACTTTTTTGCATCTATGGTAACGTATGATTATCAATACGGGTGCTTAATTAATAAACAACCGACGACATTTCCTCTTCATACATTTAAAATGTTTTAGCATAAATTACATTTAAACCAAAGTTATATTTACAATTTTATTAGATATTCATGATTAAAAGTTAATTGAATAGGTGTGGGTGTTGCCGTGCTAGAACAACAACAACACATTTATCTAAGGAAAAATAAAGTGAATAGCGCCTGTTAACATAGTGGAGTAAGTACCGGTAAGGTTATTTCTTCAAGGACCAGTTCTATAGTGGAGATTCGTTTATTGATTATTCCCGATAACATTCTTCATCTGGCTGACATACCCTCAAAATAAGCTTCTCTATTTATCTTCTCTCATCCGGGTATTAATATTTATTTTCGTATTGGTCTTAAGGTTTTGTTGCGTCATCAGCACAATCAATTCTTCATCTGGTGTAACTTTCAGGAGCTACTGACTATCAAGGACTCCTTATCTGTTAGCTTGTCACATTCTCCAAAAGTCTATTACAGACCTTAAATAAAGTTTCCCCATATCATTTTTATTGAGTTGTTATTTACATGATAGTACACGTTTTGAATAGCGTAGTTTACTGTATCCCAGTTTATCGTCCTCACATTTATCTGTTTATTGTAACAAACACCAGTATGGCGCCTTGTGGTTTCAAATCAAACGTTGATACACGATTACCAAGCCAATGCCCGATCATCGCAATAAACTCTAAGCTTCTGGAAGCCTCCTTATAAAATGTATTTTCTCCTTAGAAGGCTTTCGGTGTTTCGAAAATTGTGGGAATGAGTTTGGTTACAAACAAGAGTGAAAATTTTGCCATCTCCGTCGTATTTCCAATTGTATTGTGCTATCGACAAAAGCTGAATACGCCAGAAGTCACGGGATTTTGTATTGTGCTATAGACAAAAGCTGAATACGCCATAGGTCATGAGATTTTGTATTGTGCAATTGACAAACCCTGTATACGCAGTAGGTCACGGGATGTTGTATTGTGCTTTCGACAAAATCTGAATACGCCATAGGTAACGGGACTTCGTAATGTGCTATCGATAAAAGCTGAATACGCCATAGATCATGGGATTTTGTATTGTGCTTTCTGCAAAAGCTGAATACGTCAGAGGTCACGGGATTTTGTATTGTGCTATTAACAAAAGCTAAATACGCCAGAGGTCACGGGATGTTGTATTGTGCTTTCGACAAAATCTGAATACGCCATAGGTCACGGAATTTCGGAATGTGCTATCGATAAAAGCTGAATACGCCATAGATCATGGGGTTTTGTATTGTGCTTTCTGCAAAAGCTGAATACGTCAAAGGTCACGGGATTTTGTATTGTGCTATCAACAAAAGCTGAATACGCCAGAGGTCATGGGATTTTGTATTAGGCTATTAACAAAAGCTGAATACACAAGAGGTCACGGGATTTTGTATTGTGCTATCAACAAAAGGTGAATACGCCAGAGGTCACGGGATTTCGGAATGTGCTATCGACAAAAGCTGAATACGCCATAGGTCATGGGATTTTGTATTGTGCTTTCTGCAAAAGCTGAATACGTCAGAGGTCACGGGATTTTGTATTGTGCTATCAACAAAAGCTGAATACGCCAGAAGTCACGGGATTTTATATTGTGTTATCAGCAAAAGCTGAATACGCCAGAGGTCACGGGATTTTGTATTGTGCTATCAACAAAAGGTGAATACGCCAGAGGTCACATGATTCGGTATTGTGCTATCAACAAAAGCTGAATACAACATAAGTCACGGGATTTTGAGTTCCTACACTGAAGATACATTTACATCTTTGATCTGTACATTTGATCTCCTGGGGGATTGTATTGTGCTATCAACAAAAGCTGAATACGCCAGAGGTCACGGGATTCTGTATTGTGCTATCAGCAAAAGCTGAATACAACATAAGTCACGGGATTTTGAGTTACTACACTGAAGATACATTTACATCTTTGATCTGTACATTTGATCTCCTGGGGGATTGTATTGTGCTATCAACAAAGCTGAATACGCCAGAGGTCACGGGATTCTGTATTGTGCTATCAGCAAAAGCTGAATACGCCAGAGGTCACAGGAGTTTGTATTGTGCTATCAACAAAAGCTGAATACGCCAGATGTCACAGGATTTTGTATTGTGCTATCAACAAAAGCTGAATACGCCAGACGTCACGGGATTCTATATTGTGCTATCAACAAAAGCTGAATACGCCAGATGTAACGGGATTCTGTATTGTGCTATCAACAAAAGCTGAATACAACATAAGTCGCAGGATTTTGAGTTACTCCACTGAAGATGCATTTACATCTTTGATCTGTACATTTGATCTCCTCGGGGATTACCAAACCTCAACGTGAATTGTTCCATTCAATTGTTCTGAGAATTTGATATTGTAGAGACTGTGATGTGACAACAACGTTATATAACCTCTACCAATTGACAATACAAGGATTTGGACTACCAGTCACTGCAATTATTCGGCCATTGTTTTCAGTTTAAGTTTGAGACATCACATAAGATGAGGTATAGAATGATTTAAGTCAATGTTGTCGGGGAATGTGACCATTTGACCATTAGATGAGATGGCGAATTTAGTCTCCCATCCCCTATATGGGTTCGTGACCTAAAGGGAGCTGTTAAAACTGGATAGAGCTAAAGATGAACTTTAATCACATCTTTAGCGGTTCTCCACAGAGCAGCTATCTGAGAGCATTTCTCCTTAGATAATCCGGGACTTAACGAACGCATGGATATCACGACAGGCTAACACTGGAAGCCCTATGATATTTTCTTTCCAAGGCAATTAAAACAGGAGACATATAACTTTTCCTTATACAGACGTAGAAAATCGAACGAGCTTATGCGCTTTGCTAACGATTTTGATGGATAACATATGAAGATGTTTAAACTATAAATAGATGAAAATCAATAATTTTCCTGTACAAAAAAACAAACAAAAATAAAACGTATTAAAAGTTCAGCGCAATCCTGATTGATTTTCTAGACAAATGATCAATCTAAAGCAGGTTGGACTCATATTGGATATAGCGTTTTTCTGGTTGTGTACATGTAATGTTATACATCAATGCTAACAACAAATGTTTTCCCTAAACCCCGACCGATGATGTAATTGGATTTTATTATTTTCCTGTACAACGGACAATAATTTATTTCTCAACGTATTGGTCATCAGTAGACTTAAAACTATAACAAAACACCGGTTTATTCTTTATGATGTTATTCCTGGAACTGATGGCTTGGCAGTATTTTTGAAAACGCCTGAAATTCTAAAGACGTTTACTTAACTGGATAACATGAACATTAAAGGTTTCAAAGTTTTCTAATTCGTTTAACGCTGTCTCATATAAATGAATGTATGACACCACTGCTATAGCTTCTTTCCTAGTGTTACTATAGACTATGAGTACTTACCTTCAATGGAGAGCCTTTAGGTAGTCCTATGCCATAGCCGTCTTCCCCGAATTGTGACATGAGCTTCAGTTCACATCGGGGATCCAGTTTAGCCCGGGCATAGTCTAGAATAGGATAATCCCCCAAATAACCGTCTAATTTACCATCTCTGAAATAAATTATAATCGTAAGATTCAAACGTATACATAAACAATTTGACTTAATATCGATTTTAATTACAGAAACTCACAGAGATAATGCTGTTGTTACTTGCACAAATGTTTACAACAAAACTCTTGAACTTGAACCCTTCACAACTTTAACACAACGTAAGTAGGAAGGTCTACCATGAGAAATTCTTCACATCTCTAATACAAAGTTAATAGGAAGGTCTACCATGAGAAAGTCTTAACATCTCTAATACAAAGTTAATAGGAAGGTCTACCATGATAAACTCTTCACAACTCTAATACAAAGTTAATAGGAAGGTCTACCATGAAAAATTCTTCACAACTCTAATACAAAGTTAATAGGAAGGTCTACCATGAGAAATTCTTCACAACTCTAATACAACGTAAGTAGGAAGGTCTGCCATGAGAAATTCTTCACAACTCTAATACAACGTAAGTAGGAAGGTCTACCATGAGAAATTCTTCACAACTCTAATACAAAGTTAATGGGAAGGTCTACCATGAGAAATTCGTCATGACTTTAGTACATTGTTAGGTCTAGAAGGTCTACCATTTTAAAATGTTCACAACTGGAATACAAAGTTAATGGGAAGGTCTACCATGAGGAATTATTGACAACTTTAATCGAAATGAGTAGAAGTTCTTCCATGTGATATTCTGCACAACTTGAATACAAATTAAATAGGAAGCATACCATGAGAAATTCTTCCACAACTGTAGTACAATGTGAATAGAAGGTTAAGATGTCAATATTTGTATACACAAAAACTCAAAGACTCCCCACCGCAACTGACCTCACAGGTATGCTATAGTGGTTCAACTGTCTTCAGAGGAAGCTTAGGTAGTATGCAAGTATTAAGTTAGCATTGGTAAAACATCAAAATGCTACTAACGAGCATTGGTAAAACATCAAAATGCTACTAACGAAGAATAAAAATGTATATAAGAAGAAGCTGCTTTACTTACATTAATAGATCAATTCCAACATCAGTAGAAGGCACATAGTAACGTTTTGAAACTAAATACAATTTTGGGTTAATCCTCTTAAGTGAAGTTTCCACGGCACTTCCTTCTAAAATTCCAACCCGGATATCTAATAGCTGAAACAGTAAAAAAAAACAATACAAGTTTTAAACGACCACAAAAAATCGACAAGGCTCTAAAATCCCTAGGGACTCCGAAACTAATATATTTACAGGCTGCTGCCTGACCCAAAGACCTTCCCTTGTCGTCACTGGGTCTCATTGCGCTTCTAGGTACATATAATTAGAATACCGACGTTACGATACAAATTTGGATTAAAACGACGAATAGTGATACTGGAAGGTAATTTGTCCTAAACAATATTTATAGGTTTATGCAATTTGTTTTAAGTGCTGTTTCCGATAAAATGGTATAGTTTTGCCGTAAAAGTTTGCATTTAAACGTAAACATCCGGATCTAGTTAAGCTGTGGTTTATGAAAGTCACGTGGATTTGACAAGCTTGAACTAAGGTAGATTGAGTCTATGGTGATGTTTCTATATGACGGCGTCACAGAATACAACCTCGAGCAATGTGGCTCTATTAAGTACAGGCTTGAATCCGGAAGTGATTTCCTTGTTTTCTCTTCAGGACTACGTTAATAAATGCATATATAGGTTCAATTCGAAACAATTATTTCCTTTTTACCGTTTATTGTCAAAATATACAATCTCCTAATGTAACAATAAGTGAAATATCATAAGAACCATTCCTCGTTCCATATGGTCAATCAGTTGAACCATATGTTTGAAGTGACGGCATTCACACATCACGCTTAATACAAATGTTGATTATATATAGTCCTATAGTCCTGTATTAAGCTGCACTCGCATGATATGTGTTCAGAAATAAATATCTGTTCTTGGACAGCACATACAGGTAGACACAGCTGTTACACTGAATAAAAAAAGTTCCCTTGAGAGCTGGAGATCGGATTATCGAGCTAGATTAAATTGTAGTCAAATGGAAACTAATAGCATCTTCAACTACAATCTGTTTTATTGATTTTAATCCGATGATTTGAATATCGACCATTTTGTGTTGTCTGATAAGACATACCTTGGAATTTTAGTTAGGTTTATATCATAAGTGCAAGGGTTATCAGAAGATGTAAAGATTAGCATTCTTTAACCGATACATGTTTATGGTTTCCTATTCAAACGTTATGGCACATCTATATGGCTACCTGAACAATTCTCCCCAGGATTTGTAAGAATTCACACTGCGCCAGAAACCTTGCTTCTTTATACCAATGTTCACAATCACGCAGATTACTGTTGTCTCGGATTCGACACACTACTCGATTTGACATTCAGCAGTGGGTTTGAATGCTAAAAGTCATAGGTTGGTTTTGGATTGCAGAAAAGTCATACATTTTTCCAGCATTGGTTAACATTCATTTCATTTTCTTTATATCTATTTACATTTTTATTTTGGAGTAACTTTGAAAATAAACAAAACTTAATTGGTTGGATAAGATTATATCGACCTCACCTGAACACGCCATCAGCATTGATCTTAGTATTTTTTACTAATAACTGTCTTTTACTATAAAGTTGTTGGTTGTTGACTTTTATTCACTCTTGATGATGACTAAATAAAGTATCAAAAATATAAAGGCACAGAGTGCAAGTGTCATTGGTTTTCTGGAAATCTTTGCATCGATCAGTGAGTTTATTGGGTGTTACTCTGTGAGGAGACAATAAATTAATATATAACAAATTGACAAATAGTCAAGGTGTGACAGGGCCATTAAATGAGCTTTGGTCCAGAATTGTCTGGACTTTATCAAAGTTAGATAGGTTACATTTTATTGTTGTCAAACAGTCTATGTTTAGGCCTACATACCTAACCCGACCAACAATGTTATCTAATTTAATGATTTCTGTGAAGTCGAAATTTTAAATTGTACAGTGGAATCTTTAATTTTTCCGTTTTGTTTTTTTAAAAAATCGGAATCGAAAGCAAAAACTGCTTTCGCACGAAAAAAATGTTTTCAATTAACATGTTAATTTTCTGTACACCACAAAATATTTGCTCATTGATCGGATTGGCTGAAATAGTTCTAACTTATTTTTCGTACTCCATTGTATAAGGAAATTATTTTTAGTTTGTAGTTCGACATTTGGCATGGGTTATTAAACTAATCAATGCACAATAATGGACAGTGGGCCGCTAGGGGGCAGCAGGAGATAGAGTGGATGTCTCTGTGGATGGTCATAATACAAAGGTCCTTGGCAAAAAAAATAAAAATGAACATTCACATAACCACATTTTATTTAGTTAATATAATTTATTTCCCAGATTGACCGACGGGAGCTTGTCCTAGTCACAAGATTCGACTAGTAAATGTTATAAGAATGATTGCATGTGAACCAACAACACTCTCAATAAAATCTGTCCAAAGATACGGGTCCAATCGGATATGTATCCGGTAGCTTTCCAACTCAACAAATTAATAAATATCTGTCCAACTCAACAAATTAATAAATATCTGTCCAACTCAACTGGCTTAATAAACATCTGTCTAACTAAACAGGTTCAATAAATAACTGTTCAACTCAACAAGTTCAATAGATTTGGTTTAATAAATATCTGTCCACCTATTAAACTTGTTTAATATATATCTGTTCAGCTCAACTGGTTTAATAAATATCTGTCCAGCTCAACTGGTTTAATAAATATCTATCCAACTCAACTGGTTTAATAAATATCTGTCCAACTCAACTGGTTTAATACATATCTGTCCAGCTCAACTGGTTTAATAAATATCTGTCCAACTCAACTGGTTTAATACATATCTGTCCAGCTCAACTTGTTTAATAAATATCTGTCCAACTCAATTGGTTTAATATATATCTGTTCAGCTCAACTGGTTTAATAAATATATGTCCAATTCAACTGGTTTAATACATATCTGTTCAGCTCAACTGGTTTAATACATATCTGTCCAACTCAACTGTTTAATAAATATTTGTCCAATTCAACTGGTTTAATACATATCTGTCCAACTCAACTGTTTAATAAATATTTGTCCAACTCAACTGGTTTAATACATATCTGTCCAACTCAACTGGTTTAATACATATCTGTCCAAATCAACTGTTTAATAAATATATGTCCAATTCAACTGGTTTAATACATATCTGTCCAACTTAACTGGTTTAATAAATACAACTTGTTTAATAAACATCTGTCCAATTCAACTGGTTTAATAAATATCTGTCCAGCTCAACTGGTTTAATACATATCTGTCCAACTCAATTGGTTTAATACATATCTGTCCAACTCAATAGTCTTAGTACATATCTGTCCAGCTTAACAGGTTCAATAAATATCTGTCAAGCTCAACTTGTTTAATATATATCTTCAGTTCAACTGGTTTAATAAATATCTGTCCAACTCAATATGCTTAATAAATACCTGTCCAACTCAATAGGTTCAATAAATATCTATCCAACACAACAGATTCAATAAATATCTATCCAGTGTTATTGGTTTAATGCATATTTTTCCAGCTCAACTGGTTCAATAAATATCTGTTAAGCTCAACAGGTTCAATACATATCTTCTCCACACAACAAGGTCAATATATATCTGTTCAACTCAACTTGCTAATAAATATCTGTTGAGCTCAATTGCATGGTTTAATTAATATCTGTCCCACTGAACAGGCTCAATAAATATCTGTACAATAAAACCCAGTAAAACATAGTTAATACACACATGTTCAATAAATTGTAATTAATAAATATGCGTTTAAAACAATAAAGTTAATAATTTCATGGATAATAAAACGTATGTAACAAATACATGTCAAGTAAAACATAATCGATCAATACTTTCAGATATTGATCACCTACAATAATATTTAAATCAGATCATAGGTGAGTGTTAACACCATATGTCACATGGTGTTTTCTCTCGCATATACGACCACATTGTTATCAATCCTGGTACACTAAACTATCATAAACCCAGCATTAATGTCTTACAGTACATACTTATTATAGCGCTAATTGTCATGCCTCCGTAATGCGCAAACATGTTACAGTCATTACGAATGCATCACAGTGAGAAGGCCTAATTACATATTTGTTTATATATTCACAAGGGAATTTAACAGCGGCGTGGACTGTAATGGAACTTGCCCTCTCATCACTTATGTGTTTATGACCAGAACTGGAACACATTAAAACGCACTTAATATGTGTTGAAAATTGTTCCCGTTTCTGGGGATGACTGTGGAGCTGTAAATTCTAGGCTTGTTAATACACATGACTCTAAATCTGCCACAAGCCATCTCGCAGACACCTGCGCTAGAAGACGTGATCCGCTCTTAGGATATCTACAGGTTCCACTAAATAAATGCAATAGCCAAGAGAATATTGTTCAAGTAGCACTTAGTGTTGTCCGAGACTTAAGAGGATATGTATCGTATTTTTGCATCATAAATGCTCGAAGTCATTCTGTCACCAATAAACAATAGAGGAATATTCGGCCAACAGCGTTAAGCATCACTCACTCACTCGATCGTTCATTCGACCACTCATTCACTCATTCAATAATTATTCAATAAATCAATCATCAATCAATAAGTCTGGCATTATTTAACCAATAAAGAAAGTGGCAGTCACTCTATCTACTTGGTAAGGTACAAGGCCCCTAAGCACGGCGTAAAACACCAATCAATCAATCAACCAATCAATCAATCAATGAATCAATCAATCAATCAAGCAATCAATCAATCAATCAACCAGCAAGGTGCAAGTAGTAAAAACACAAAACGCGGCAAAATATATGTTATTCTATGTGTAAGCCCTGCATTCAATTTGTTCTTCTTGGTACCGTTCGCCACACTAAATATCTTCTATTTTTAAAACTTAATATCCGTAGCTCATCGTAAAATTCAATATCCTCTCAGCCAGTCGGGTGAACAGATTTACATCATGAATAATAACATTTCACAGTAACTTCTTTAACTGGGCTCAGATGTTCCAGGGAACGTTTATCATTCATCAAACATCTAGCATAGAGGACACATGTATGGCAGACACCCTGGAATATTTCTGTAAACCATATGCTGAGTGGTTAATTATTCCACGGTAATAAACACCGGTACTAGCCATATAACTATACCGGTAGTTTATATCATGTCTGGCATAACAAAATGGATCTAAAGCAAGCTTAAGGTCCTAATTAGCTAGTACAATGAAAAACTGATCTTTTAACACGTTTTTTCTGAACTGATTCATCGGAAAACGCTTCATATACCATCAATTTCCGACAGTCTCGATGACGTAAACCAATGAAATGTGTCCACCCAACCATCAACCATTGCTCAGTCAGCGGTTATTCCTCTATCGACCATTCAAAAACATGTGATATAAAATGTGAGAGACATTAAAGTCAATCTTTGATGGCCGCCACAACGGAAAGGAACGAACACTGATTTGCCAAATTAAATACATTTTATATAACTAATCCTTTTGGTAAAGAGCAATCGATGAGTGGATATAAATTACCACATATTATCCTGATGCTGAGAACCAATCAGCGAGGCGGTATGTTACCAGGTAATGGCGCTGCCAGGAATTAACTGATTGGTGGTGACTAATGAACAGGTAATCCGGATGTTAGGGCTTAATTTACGAGTCATGGTACACCACTAGATTATCGGTAATCCCGGGTCTACTAAATGAGGCGTTGTTAATCACTGGGTAGCCATCTTGTTATGAAGCCTTTGACCAATCAACGAGTCACTGTATATCAGCTTACAGGCAATCGCCCTGTTTAGATATCACCATTGAGATGATATATATATTCGTCGAGGGTCATAAAGCAAGGTGTCAACCAATGAATCGCCACCTGATGCGAAAGACCAATACGCAAGTCGTTATTAATGAACAGGTAATCTCTATATGGTAAGCTCAATGCTTTGTCATGTTCAGGTGATACTTGAAACCACAAACCGTTAGCAAGAGACAGCAAGTCATGGCGCTTTTTACGAACCATAATGGTGATTATTGTAAATAATGGGTTTGTCGATATAAATCCCGTGGTTGTGATGGCACCAGGAACTTACCGATCCAATATACCATAGTTGACCACAACAATCTATAGTAGAATTAGACACATTGTCTGGATAAATATTAAGACATAATTCTGATGGCTGGAAAAATTCAATACAGGACTGGGAATCGTGAGGTTGTTGTGATCAAACGGACTGTGTTGCTAGAAATATATCCAGGAAGCATCCGGTTACTTTAGTACTTTAGGATCCAATAATCAAGCAAATGCCCTGATAGGAACCAAATCGTTGAAAATTAGTAGTTAGCCACGAAGGTAGGAATCAAACTAAAAATTCGTTATAAATTAGCAGCAAGGCTCGTAGATAGGAACTAAAGAAAGATACGTTGTTAGAGCCAGTATTGTAGAACTTCACAGTAGTGTAGAAATCGACAAGTAGTGTAGACAAAAAATCAACTAGTAGTTCTACACTACTGCTTAAGTAAATTTTTACACTACTGGTTAATTTTTTCTACACTACTGGTTGATTTTTCTACATTACTGGTCGATTTCTACACTACTGGCTCTAACAGACGTTATAAATTATTTATTAGTCAAGAAAGTAGAACGTTAGTCCAGAATGTTGCTCAAAACTTATAAGAAGGTAGGAATCAAACGAGAAGTCGTCATAAATTAATAGTAAGTCACAAAGGTAAATCCGTTATAAACTAGCAGTAGGGATCGAAGACAGGAACAAAGGGAAGAGACTTTATCAATAAGACGTTAGCCACAAATGTAGGAACCAAACGAATAGTCATTATAAGCTAGTAGTTAGTCATAAAGGTAGGAACAAGGAGATAGGTAGGAAGTACCCAAACAAAGAGTCGTCTAAATTAGTAGTTAGCCAAGAATGTAGGAACTAAACGAAAAATAGTTACAAAATAGTAGTGCGCCTCGAAGGTACGAACCAAACGAAGAATAACTACAGAACCTGTAAATGGGACTTGTTCCCGTAGGCTATCCTTCAGAAATAAACAAATAAATAAACAAATAAAAAAGTAGCAGCCTCGAAACTAGAAACCAAACGAAGATACGTTATAAATTAGCAGTATGCCACAAAGGTATAACCCAAACGTAAGGTCTTTGTAAATTTATTAAGTAACTCATTATAAATCTCAAGACGAGGCTATTACCACAAGGTAATGCTGATGTTAGAAATAGATCTGAGTCGTGATCAATCAAAAGGTAATGTTGACGGTAGGATTCGATCTGGGGGTCGATATAAATCATCGTATAACAAATGTGTCAGGTTATAAATCAGTGTGTACCGACCATGCTAGGCTCTCTAGTCGGCCCGTGGATGGTTACCAATAGGTAACATCCAGTCCAATAACCAAGCAAGGAGTCGTTATTTCTCACCAGGGGATGGTGACGCTCGAACTATTCTAAGAGTCAGTACAAATTATCACGTATTAGTAAGTTACCAATCATTGATCAGAGACTAACGAAAGGTAATCACAATGCCAGTTACTAATCAATCAGTAAATTTAGCAGGCAGTATCAACAAATTTACAATGCTAAGATCCAATAAACGAACCATATTAATTGAATAGTTATCATGATGCTAGAAACCAACTGATCAGTTGTGATTACTTTTGTCCTGGTGATGCTAGCAACCAATCAAGGAAAGAGACAAGTTGATCTTGATGATATGAAGTCATCAATCGGTTGATACAGATCATCAGGTAACATTGATGTTGGGAACCAATCCATGAGTCATGACAAATGAACCCTGGGCAGATTACGCTTCAGAAATTTGTTACAAATGACTACTTTATCAAAAGGTTATAATGTTTTGGTAACTGTAATGCTAACAGATAGTTGATGGGTCACTGAGTCACGTTTCGACATGGTGACAACTGCAGCCAACCAATGAGCGGCATGGTGACACTAGCAGCCAATCAGTGAGCGGCAAGGTGGAAGCAGCAGCTAATCAATGAGCAACAAAGTGAGACCAGCAATCAATGCCTTACAGACAAATATTATAGGATCTTATAGGGTAATTATAAATTCCTATAGAAGAAGATCTTATGGGATCCTAAAGGATTCCATGGAAATATCCTATAAGATTTTGTCCAAAATCATAGAGGCTCCTATAGGATGTTTGGTTAAGGGACCAATGAGTTCTAATACATACCAGTAACCGATGTAAAAAAATACGGCCATTTGGCAAGCAGGTGAATTTAAGATCTATTATTGATGTGTGAGTATTGTATGTTCAATGCAGATCCCACAAAAGTTCAATCACTCACTGGCCATTGTGCGGTAACATAGCCCTTATTTAAAGGCAGGCATTGATTGTGAGTGGGTTATGTGGGTTGATACAATTAACTAATGGGTGTTTGTCGTGTCTGGCTAGTATAACACTTTTATGTATAAACACCACTCGAATTACTACCAGAAATACACATTGTGTACTTGTAACAATCAGTCCAAGAGTTTCGATAAGGAAATCAAATCAATTAACGGAATACTTTATAATTAACGTTTATTTGAGAAAAACATTCATCTCACGTATGTGTAAAAGAGTTCTAATACATACTCTTGTACTATATTGTGCGAAAGAGCTCTCCATATGACAGATACCGAGAAACCCTTATCCTCATTGTGTAAGAATACAGCCTACTCAACTGTGTATATATGTACAGAGAACCTTCACAAACTTCCTCAACTGGAAGAGAGAAGCCTCTAATAAATTTACCGCGCGCAAAACCTGCATTTGTTGGAACTCATTTATTTAATCACTTATAATATGTTTTTACTCGAGTAAACAAATGTTTGCAGTAAATGTCCCACGAAACGGTGCTATGATAAAAACCCAGATAATTGTTTTTGACGCAAATATTTATTTCTGCATAAATGAAATTGGTTATCTTTTTTGCATTTGCAAACTTGGTGGTCAGATGTCTTGAAAATAAATCTACATAATTGTGTTTGCTACATATATACTTTAAAATTATTTATTGTACACATGTGACAATAAAAGAATTCCACGTACCGCTACCGGGTAAGTGTAGTACATAGGTAGACGTTGAAAACTGTTACTTTGCAGACGTCGTCATAAGATTATAACTTTATAAGCATGTCAAACCAGTGAAAGGGTGTTGGGACCCCAATCCAGGGTTCAGTTATGGATGGGGATTCAAACACGGACATTATTGATATTATACAAGGGAAAATGCTACTCACAATAGGAGATTGGAAAGTCGGTTCCTGGCGTCAACGACAGACTTATGTAACAACACGATAAAGTTCAAGGAAATGAAACACATATTCAACGCCGAATTAGGGGATTGGGGATTCACAATTTTATTTATTGGTAGTATAGGAAAAACCTTTTCATTGAGTCATCAGTAATGATTTGATGTACAATCCTGTCAAAGCTAGGCGAATAAACAGAAACAGGCTTATTCGGTGTATTCAAACAGTAAGTGACCCTGGCAAAACCAAATCGGAAATGTTTTGCCATATGTTGTTACATTTATCATCCTCTCGTGTTAAGTGAAGACCAAGTATAAATCCATATTCCGAAGCCACATTCGTGATTTAGACTTTTCCAATATCAATTCGATATTCGAACACCCAATCCTCAAAGGCAATGTTGGACCGGGGAGTAGAATTTCGAGTGTTATGCTGCCCATGTGGATTTGGGATTTGAATCATCAACCCCCCAAATCAAGGCTAAATACAGTCTGTTTAGGTGTTTGGAACATTTGAACCATTAATAAAAAATATGTCACTTGGCAGTACTCTTGTAACATTGATTTCGTTACCCTTCAAGCGAGGTTACAATGGAAAAGCATAGAAATTGTCTAAATACAGGTGGCCAGAGTACAATATATCATCTAATATGACTGCTGTATAACAACAAGGCTTTTACGGAGCCATTGCAGTCAAAATGGAGAAAAAAGTGTTAACACCCATTTATTTTCAGTTAAAAAATCAGCTATATGAAAGTGATTAAATTAAAAAACATAACATAAAATTGTTGTTACGAATTGTAGTTACGAACAAAAAATTTGGACCTTCTACGGTTTCAGTGAGCTTATTAACAAGGTTATTGACACCTGCTGGAGATTACTGGGACTATCACAGTAGTCTGTGATCCTGACCGTCGGTCGTTTGTCATTTATTGAGGTGTGGTTCCAGCGATTAATCTAGTGACGGGTATCAAACGTATGTAATGTTTGAATGCCCTAAATGGACGACTAAGCCTGTTTCGCCATGCAACCAAGTAAAATAGTCAATACATTGGATCCAGGTATTCGTCTAGAAAACAAATAACGTCTATGCTATAAAAATCGTCCAAGCAAAATATCAAGGTGGTGTATTAAATTAAAGCACGTTTTCGGGCTAAGCACAGTTTTGTGAAACTCGTTTTAAGTCAAGTAAAGTAAAAGTTGAGTACTTAGATACACATGTTGGCTTATGTACAGTTTGTAGAATCGGCCCTGTTCTTCAGACTCTTCTCAGTTAACTTCGACCACGACACTGGCACCACCACGGTCTGGTAGGTAGCATTGCCACCAAAAAATTGGCTGTCGTATGGCTGATAATTCAAATTGTATAGTTGGTTTTCTGATAAGTTAATATATTAAAAACATTTCAAAGTTTACATCAAACCCAAAACCTTTGTATCTATTTACAAATTAATAAATGTTAGTGTTTTTTGAAGCTGAAAAGTTTTCATTCCGTATTCGAAAACACATGTAGTGAGCCATTGTCCTAACAAATTGCAGACAAACAACGCCTCAATGGCGAATCCCACAAAGAGGCAAGGGACTATCGCAGTAACTCTCGAGCGAAACCCCAATCAAGAAAACAATTAAGTTTTGAAATTATCTTCACAGCTCTGAACATTGATTATGAGAGAAGCTTAATACATAGTTCCTTTAACAAATAATTTAAATTATATTGTTTCTAGCTGTTAGGCCAAAAAAAGTAAAGAAAGTCGATTGATACAAAGAGAACAACTCTCATTCTCAAAGAATGAACACAGCAGTGAGGTTATCGATCTTGGTACAAAAGGGTAACGCGCACGACATTTTGCGGGAATTGAAAGTTCCGGTAAGTTCTGAGACTGAATTTTAAAAAACGAGACGAGTTGTTCTTATTGTTGTATTGCAGTTATGTCAGTATTTTATCACACCATCTCAAAAGAAATAAAACATGCCAGCTTACCTTTGGGTCATATATATTTTGGTAGAGGTGTCCCGCAGACTTTCCGGCTATAAAAGAAGCCATGTTGGCTGTATAACTGGCGATAATAAAAATACAGGCACAAGCCCAAAAGTTTTGCATCACTTTGCTTGGCCAAGCTTTCGGGGATTTCGTTTTGACCGTATGACCAAATAAAATAGAATAAACCATAGTCACTCCAGAACCCAGGGTGTAATTTGCCTTCCGTTTCCTACCCCAAGGATTGAGGCCGAATGGACTGTTCCATTCAAAGAAAGCCATTGTTATAGCGGCTATTGTGGCACTTAAGATAATCGCGAACCAAACTTCAATTGAAAATGGCTCTAGGAAGGCATGCATTTGTGTATCTTTTGCTCTGTCTGCTACAAGTACAGAAAATCTGGAGAAAAAATAAGGATCTGTAAAGTCTATAGCCCGAGAACGAGGTCTGGTAATACTCATTGCCGCGACTGCCATGTGTGCTGTTCCATCCAACAATTCTCTGACCATTCCATTCCACTCCCCCTTCACTTCCGCTCCGTATGTTTTATCCGCCACAAGGTAAAGTGTGAACTCGAAATCTAAATCTTGAGCTAATTCATTTAACAAGTCGATGGTAAGACCGCGGCAGCACCTAAGTTCATACTGATTGCTTTCGTTGAAGATCCCATTCTCGTAGTCGTGCATGATAGCAATCAGGCGATCTTTATCCTTTGTTGTCACATTTAAACAAGGCGTCTCTCCATAGCACTTCCGGTAATCTCGATGAGGCAATTCCACCATGACAAATGGCTTGACGGCATTTGTAACAACACGATATTTCCGCTTCTTTTCCTTGCCGAAAGGATCCACATAATACTTTCCCGGCCACAGTATATGACTCAGTTTAACCTCATCACCCCGAATATAACCCACATCCTTCCATTCAAGACGACGATTTTCAGATGCAAGGCTTTTGATTTTGAACTTTGAGATTATTAAGGAACCGTCTTTCTCAAACATTAAATTACCCGTCTTTCCATGAAATTTTGAATTCAAAATAGTTCTGAAAAGAGAAGATATATATTAGAAAGAGCATGTAACATTTTCAGGAAGTACAAAAGACGATTTTAAGAATCACGTCATGTTCTTACTATATACATCTCAAATGTAACCACACTGGCAGATGGATGTCGGTTACTTCTAATGGACGAGTAATCTAATGTTCGAGATATATTTCTTTTAATATTTTATTATTATACATTAGTCAAAACGGAATACGCGTTATACTGCGTAACTAGTCGAGTTTTTACAATATTATTAGTTTAAGGAATTATTTTGTGACTTTTCAAACATTTTGTTTGTGTTACTTTTCTAACATGTTATTTTTCTTAAATTCTTACGTATTCATTTTCTTACTCTTGTAACATATTTTGTGTGGCTCGTCTTACGTAATATTTTTGTTACTCTTCTAACATATTATTTTTTTTACTGTTCTTACCTATTGCTTACGCATTATTTTTGTAACTGTTCTAGAAGATTGTTAGAGTAACTTTTCTTATGTAATACTTTTGTTACTCTTCCAACATATATATTTTTTTATAATTCTTCTTACGTTATTTTTGCTACTCTTCTTACAGATATATTTTTATAATTCTCCTTGCGTATTACTTTTGTTACTCTTCTAACAGATATATTTTTATAACTCTCCTTGCGTATTACTTTTGTTACTCTTCTAACAGATTATTTTAATAACTCTTCTTACGTTATTTTTGTTACTGTTCTAACAGATTATTTTTCTAAATTTTCTTACGTTTTATTTTTTTTTAACTCTTCTAACATATTATTATTGTTATTCGTCTAAGGTATTATTTATGTTACTCTTCTAGCATATTATCTTGTAACTCTTCTAACGTTTTATTTTGATGAGTTGTCTTACGTATTTGTATTTGATACTCTTCTCGTCATTTTCGTTACTATATATAATCTTTCTTACTCTCAAGATCCACCATACCAATCTTTTACTTTCATCATCATTAGTCTGTTCTGTGTATTGTTTTATTTTGTTTCTTGCATATTATCCAGTGATACACTTGTTGAGTACTATTGGATTTAGTTTCGAGTTGCTCAGATACATATGTTTTATGTTTATACTTTCTGTTGAGATTTCCATTACAATTTGCAGAGTAAAAACCGTCGTTAACTCTAAAGGCTCATTTATACTGAGCCCGAACACAACGAACACGAACCCGACCGCCGCGACGTTCTGCACGCCGTTGTGGCTAGTGAGCAGGCACATGTATGCCCTTTGACCTCGCACTTTGATTGGCTAGTGTCAATAGTTCGCGCGACCTTCTCCCAAAAATTCGATTTGGCGGCAATCTCTGCGGCTTGCAGCGCGACCACAGATTTGGCCGTTGGTGCTGTTAACGTTCTCCTTGTGTGGACTTTGCCCATTCATCAACACCTTGATTACAGTACCAGGACCTTGTGGCACACCGATTAAAATCAATGGATCTTACATTTGTAACCGTAGCAATGCCACTTATGCAATCACCTCATTGTTCATTTGAGAAACAGGGCATTCATTAAAACAACGTTTAAACGGACATACGTCTGACATAAAAAAAACGACCTTCAAACCATTCAGTTTGTATGGCCTTGATGACCACAGTATGTCTAATCAAACAGATTTAAGGACTGATCCCAGACCCACACCTACAAACCTACCCATTTGCGAACCTTGTACGAACTGTTCATAGCCTTGGTCTTCAAGCCTCATCATACAACTGATCTCTCTAACCTACTTTCCAAGATGGAATATATATATTTCAAATCCTGCAGATCAATGGTCCGACCTGCCTACTCTAAAAGAAATTTATGTGTAAAAATTTTGATTTTAATGATTATTTCTTGCCATATTGTGTATTTTTGTGTAACAGTGTTACAGAATATTAATTTCTGTGTGTATTTTGATGGTCTATCGATGTATTTACGAGAAACTTCATGTATAACATACTCTAGAATACATCAGATAGGCAGGTCAGCATGGGAAAACAGATTTTGTAATTCTAGGTTTGTTTATATGCTTTAACTCAGACAGTCTTGCATCATTTCGTTGTCTGTTGTGAAGGGCTGGAACGGATCCATTATAAATATTTTAGAATGTTGTTCTTTCTGCCTCAGTGTCAGATTTCGTTTTCAAATTTAGAAAGAACAAAATTATTAAAATATTCATTTACCTTCTTAACATTGATTAAAGAATAGCCGTATAACGAGAGATGGATAAGGCCGGAAACTTTGGAGGGATTCGCCACATTGAAGTAATGCATCCGTTAAGCAATTCAATTGGAACCTTTTCATTCACAATGTTTTTTCTAAAGTTGACAGAACCTATGGTATAACTGTACGATTTAATTAAGTCAAGTGCCTTTACAACACACATAAAAAAATCAGCTTTATCCCATGCTGACAATGCTTCCAAATTTAAGCTCGTCTCTTTATGTAGTGCCGACTGAAGATATCATGAACATTTCAAATTTGATACTCGCTTTAACTGAAACTTGCTATATCCTTTAACTTGTGTCAAACTTGTTTGTTCAATACGTTCAAACGATTTTCATTTGTGCTAAGAAGCAATTTAAACGTCATGGAAATGAGACATGCCACAAAGTGAAATATGAGATACGGTTTAACGTAAGTTTGGTGGTGAAAACGAAAATTAGCCCATACTTGCTGTCCTCGTAAGCGTAATTTGACGTCTTATTCACCGTTTCTTTTTTTTTCCCCCCTGTCCGCTTTAAAATAAAAAAAAACCCAGCAATATTCAGTCAGCAGTATCACTGACTGTTTTGACAAATATAGAAGGAAATGGAAGGAAGAAATATATTTACCTGTACAAAGAGGTACCGGATGTGAAATGATTGTCATTTAAATTCTGAAAACATGTAGGTCCCGATACCAAGTTGTGTTGTGAATGATGAGAAACTTTCGCAATAGACTGAAAAAGCATTCCTACACTATCACTGATGACGTCAGTCACACGAACTGCTTCCGTCATCTTTAAAGCTACTGTGCCCAGGGGAAAATTGCGTAAAAACTCACGGCGTTTAGGCACAGCGTTTTCTGTTAATATCCACGTATGACCTAAATCGGTTAAATCTTTAATCACATCCATTGCAAATAGCATACGAGCAAACTCATCACTGCTATGTAAAACAACTATCCTTGATTTATCATCTTTTATTTTACTTATAACACTGTGAAATTCCACGAAACTGGCACCTCGTGATAAAATAAGCTGTTCCTCCAAAGCCCACTTTTTTTTGCACGTGAGCTGTTTTAAAGTAGAGAAAAATCCGTCGTGATGAAAAGTGTCCTCTATCACGACACTGAAATGGAACCACTCGTTGGCAGACAGTAGTTTCACCATCCCTTTGGCTAAATGTTCCCGGGTAGGCTCTAGCTGAAGATATTTGTTATTATGAATCTGGAAGAGGATGAGAGAAAAAAAAGAGAGAAAAGTTAGCATATTTAATTTGTTTGACATACTGATAGCTGTATGAACCCATGATGTTAATATATTTTTAAAATAAATCACACTGGCATATATATAAATATTATAGAGTGGTCGGCTTCAGTATACTGTTGTTGTTACACATCAGAAATATTTCAGACGTAACTGAGCAATAAAACACTTGACATATAGTAATTACTTCTTAATTGATAAGCTATTTTGTTGTGCGGAAGGGTGAATATAAATCTGTGGTATAAATATTCATTAATCCATTTTACATCTTTCTCTATCTTGCTAATGTAGATTTACTAAAGACTGATTTGTATAAATAAAGAATTGCTTATTAAATAAATAAATCAATAAAATCAATAACAGTATTAAATAAAAACCACTTCGGACTGCAACAGCAGTCTATCAGTGATTACATTTTAGTGTTTGGTTTGTTCTTTTTTATTGCATTGGCTGGGAAAACCATCTTACGCCTTAGCATACGTCATTTACATAACGGTTATAATATATGGGAATATTTGTGTGAACTAGAGTATAACTAGTCAGCATTAAGTCTATTAAAAGTGTCACGTTTGTTGGCTCTTTTGTCGTTTACTTTGTGGCGTCAGTTAGAGGTGTACCTTTCGTGTGTCCAAGAAATAAAGAAAGCCAATACTGTCAGAGGAGCCAATAGCAGTTGGTCTGATCCCACAGTCTTTAGAGAAGTAGACAAGGGTTAGATAAGGTGTGCAGTACCACAGGGACTTGTTAAAAACAGTGTGAATGGAGAAAGGCGATAAGTGTTGGAAGTAGATGCTGTTTACTGGGAAGTTTGATGGAATCTTTGAGTCGAGACTCTATTTCAAGTCTCCAAAGAGTTCCGTTAGTGATAGCATAAACACGATACCCAGCTTCTCCCTAGACGAGCACAGATGCCAAACGATACATGATACCTCAGTCGATAAACCAAGTCATCATTGTCGCTGACCACTATTTATTTCAGAATCCAAGACCGGCTTTTAGCGCATTTGGCCCATCGCCATAATCTCACACGTCAGCAGAGACTAGGTGCGCTAAGCGGGCAATAGCAGCCTACATGCTTTTGAAGTGAGTCAACAACACAAGACTCGAGACCATTGGTCCACTCTGTCATCCATCTTGGCACTCGGCCAAACAGTGTGAGATCATAATTTGTAAAATTCTCCTGGACAAACTGCCACAATTAAACACATGCATAAACTAAGGGACGTTGAGTTTATAGTTTACACGAGGATTTGGTTTGCGCAGTGGTCAGACTTTCGATGGAAGTATTGTATGCGAGACGTGTCGATTCCTAACGAAACTTAGTGACCTTCGATTGGTTTGAAGCTAATGTCTTGAACTTGTTTATCCATAGACCGCGGGACAGACTAAACACAATGAAATCACCCACTTCATTATATTCCATAGGGAGAGAGCATAAACCATCTCCAACCCCGTCCAAATATAACAAGTAAAACAACAGATAAGACCTAAGCCCATTGTGTAACCATCAAGTACCATCTAGCTTTCCAGCGTAACCATCAAGTACCATCTAGCTTTTCAGCGTAACCATCAAGTACCATCTAGCTTTTCAGCGTAACCATCAAGTACCATATAGCTTTTCAGCGTAACCATCAAGTACCATCTAGCTTTTCAGCGTAACCATCAAGTACCATTTAGCTTTTCAACGTAACCATCAAATACCATCTAGCTTTTCAGCGTAACCATCAAGTACCATCTAGCTTTTTAACGCAGACCACAACTATGGAATTGACAAACATCAATACAAATTTGGCTAATAATCCTTTACTTAACATATTGGGTAACGTTTGCCTACCCTTTTTTTTAAACAACTTCTTTATTCAGCACGACTAATCAAAATATAACAGCATTCATACGTGGACACGAATTATATATGCTTTTTCAATCTGTAGAGAAAACGAAACTTTCAAACGCCACAATTTTGAAGGCATATGACTATATATTTAAAGTGCCCTGTATACTTTCAGCATTTACCATTGTAAATTTAAAACTCGTTTTGGCTCACATCAAAATCAAAGATAAATCCTAACGAACAGTCTTCTGAGAAATCCAACCAGGGATATATAACAAATATTATTATGATTTGGTGTATATACACCTTGTCATGCATTCATTTCGTGATCATACTTTAAAGGTATTCGTAAATGGGTTTTAAATCAAATTGAAAGTGACTGAATTTCACAGATAACACTAAGTCTATCTGAAAATTAAATTCCATATTTTTTCGACAATAATTTGTTTGATTCATTTACAAACTTGTGACTCTTCACACAAGTCATTTGAGTTTTGACGTAGTCAGGGGAAGCTCCATTCGGAACTCCATACCGGAGATACACGAAATATGTTCTATAACAAACTCTTTTTCAGATAGCCAATTTAGCGACGGTAATTTATCTAATGACCAGATTTTTAAACAACGACCAAATGCCTGATTCCTCAGGTCAACGACGGTGACACGAATAACTTTATCCAGAATAAATACCTCCAATTTTAAAGAGGATTAAATATTTATTTCTATATCAAGGTTTTAGTTCCACACGAAGAAGTTTGACATGATTTAATCTTTCACCAAATACAACGCTATACAAGGATATTTAGGATGACGCAAAAAACTGAAAGGCTCGGGGGGGAAATCTAGACAATATTAAAATGGTAGTGAGGTTTCCAGTCACTTAGGGAATTCCCGTGGGATGTCACTCGAGAATCACTGAGTTGTCACCCTTAATAAAAGTCAGATGTTCCAATCCTGATTAATGCACAAGTATGACAAATATTTAAATGAAGCAAGTTGGAAATCGTTCTGTGATATTGGACTATTTTTTATTCGTTTTCTAAGTATCAACCATTTGGGAATGCCTTTAAGCTTGTTTTTTTATTCTTCTGTAGTGCGTTATACAGGTCCCCAGGAATAATATAGAACTCGGTTCAGTATGACGACCGTGGGTCTGTCTAACCCTGCACTAAATTCTCATAAAAGGCCAAAACAGTATAGTGTTATAATATCTAGTAGACGAGTAAATTCTATTTTGTAATGACTTATTGGAATCACTTACTTATATGTATATAGTTGTCGTCCACTGCAGTGCCTTAGTGGTTTGGCGTGACTGATCACTAAACCTACTTTGAAGGACCGTCCACGGACTCAAGTATGTGAGTGAGTCACACGATGTGGCTCCGGCAACCGCGGGGATAATTTACCAGCGGTTTCCTTCCGGTTTTCCACCATATGAAACAGAGTGAAGTGGGCAATTCTTCGTTATCTAAGTGAAATACCCTCGATCAAGACGTTTAACCCCAATCAAACAAACACGTCGGTGTCAGATAGGACTTGAGATCCATGATCTTAACCAATCACCGAACGCAATCCCTTCCCTGTCTTGACTTCGATCAACGTGTCCTCATATATCGTATGTGTCGCATGTGTCTTTCCAACTGCAGACTCTATGACTCCTCTATGCCAGTTTTCAGTGTTGTTTAAATATTTATGTTAACGTAATGGCTGTGAGATAAGAAAACAGATAATCCCTCCGGCCTCAGTCGATATTACTTCCAGGCATCTGTAAAGCTGGGCATTTACCTCAGCAAAACAACATAACTGTATAATCATTCAAATGAATAAATTAATATTTAGTTACATAACATAGCAAAATGATATGAGTGCATGCTCTTTAATTTGGTGAACATATGTCTGTTCTTGAATAGTATGTCGGTCCGCACACTGGATATAGCCAAGATTAACATTAACGTGTGGGAAGCAATTCGACTGGCTTTGCTCTCACCCCAACTTAGCATCGATACATTAAAGGTCTATCTCAATTTCTTAACATTTTGTGTATCTACATACAATTCCACAGATTAAAACTGGTGTCTTGTTGAAAACTAATTCGATAGTACAAAACAAACCTGTTAACCCATTAGCATCTCATCCAATCAGCGTTTTGCTTATGCAGTCACTCAGCCAATCAATTTACAGCTTTAACAATATTGGCAGTAAGGCTCAGATTAACATGTACACAACGCGATTATCCTCAATGCTGGTAATAAATTACTAACGTCTATACAGCAACACAAGTCCCTAATAACAAAGCCAGTGAATATTTAATAGATTAATTTCCGTAGAGCTGGCAACCCAGGCGGACATTGCAGTCATGATTTACAAGATAGGACATCTCAATTAGCTGTATTATTGAACTTGTTATTATAAACGTGACAGGCAGGGTGTTAATACCTTTGTATATATTGCACCTCATGTGCTATTCGCCACAATTGCTATTTTTTTTTCAATAATGGTATGTACGAAAGCCATACATTTAATCTACTGTGGGCGTTAATACGAAATCAGTTGGTACTAAAATAAAGGAAAGGATTATATTGCAGTCAAATAGTATATTGACATTTTGTTCAAGTAAGAGGGCAACTGTAGTTTTGAGAAGCCGGAGTGAAGCACATGGGATGGTCCATAGCTTATACTGGACAATTTACTTGTCCTTTGCGATTCACTAAAGTTCGATGACAATATAAATGACTAACATTACTTTTTTTCTATACGTCAATAACACAAGTCAGTTAATTCGGGAAACACCCGTCAGCCAAGCATTGTCTAGATAGAAAATTTTCTTCTATACGTCAAAAACACAAGTCAGTCAATTCGGGAAACACCCGTCAGCCAAGCATTGTCTTAGATAGAAAACTTTCTTCTATACGTCAAAAACGCAAGTCAGTCAATTCGGGAAACACCCGTCAGTCAAGCATTGTCTAGATAGAAAACTTTTTTCTATACGTCAAAAACGCAAGTCAGTCTATTCGGGAAACACCCGTCAGCCAAGCATTGTCTAGATAGAAAACTTTCATGCCGAAATATTTAGCTCTTCGACGTAGAAACAAATTAAATCCGAGGTAGGCCCAATTCTTCACGAGTACTTATTCTGAAAACAATTAGTGTCTGAATGCTATGCATAAATGTAGAGAAAGATGTCATTTGATTTAAACATCTTTATTAGGTATATAAGTATTCGTACACTCTACATATCCATTAAAATGACACAATCTTTATAAAAGAAACATAAAGAACAAACGATAAAACCTGGGATTACAATATACAGGGATACGAAGCTCGGCCTCATCCAGGCCCAATCCACATAAAATCCGGTACTCGGTATTGTTCTCATTCGTAAACAATAAATATTAAAATATACTATTTGCTTGATTTCCGCTTTTTTTTTTCAGTCTAAAAAAGTAATCAAAATACTAATTGACCTGAATTGTTAACTAAACTTGACGAGCATTAACATCTCTTTGGTGGATTAACATGGTTCAAGGGGGTGACTGAAAAACTGCCGTAGCCGTTTGAGACACCAAAAGAGTCCTGATCACCTTCTCTTCCTTCAATAGTCCGCCATTTTTTATCCGCGAATACAATTTTTTTTTTAGTCCAACATTAGATCCGTTTTTTTTTGTTTTAGCCCAAACGCACTTTTTCACGTTATAAAAACTACTTTCTATGGAATTAAAGATAGTCGTTTATATGTACTTAAGTCTTTTTATTTCTGATAGCAGCTGTAAAATGGAAATGTTGAAGAGTTTCGTTTGACATACAATCTTCTTCACTTGCAAACCGGTATAGCAATTCTCACCAGTTCCCGTGCTCCGCGAGAAAGTTTGTGATTTTATCCGCAATTCAAGGTTAAAGCTTACTGTTACACATCCCTGTATATTGAATTCCCAGGTCTGATGTTAAATGCCAAACAAACAAACAAATCAAGTTAATCAACCTCTTCATATTTACAGACTGGAAGCCGATTATTTTGTTTGGCCATACATTATGTAGTGATAGCTTTCATAGGACTTTATATTGTAATATTTTTATATGTTTAAATTGTGTTTATTATTTTAGGTGAAATGTTGTGTTTACTTGGGTTGTGTGTGATGAGGAAATGGGAGAGAGATGCTCTAAAAAGCCAGGTAGACTTAAAAGTGACACATGTCATTTAAAATGTTTTGAGCCTGTCTATTCTAATCAAGTACTAGGTTTTTTGTTTTTGTGACTTAGAAAAATTAGTTCTGGACATATGATGAGAAAAAAATCAATCCAATATTTGGTAAACTGATGAAAGAGGAAGATATGTGTAATTTTAGACCAGTACACTGTGAACAGCTCTCAACCTGCCATATATCTAATTGACCAAATTTCACAGATCAATTTACATTTTTTTGTTTGTTAATATTACAATAGTAACTATGTACAAAATTTTAGACCAGCATATAAGCTTAGACTTTAGATTGGCATGCCATCCTACAACATCAAATCCCATTCATAGAAACCAATTACACAAAGTGACAAAAAATTCATAAAGTGAAAAAAA
>JARFOD010000015.1:6257-58923 GCA_031763545.1 Mopalia muscosa | reverse complement strand
CTGAGTATACACAGTTTTATTACTTATAAAAAAAACAGATGATTAACAAGCACATAAATAATTTTCGTGAGATCCCCATATACATTACCAAGCCCCAATGGGCACATTTTGAATTGAGATTAACAAACAATCTAACCAATTGAATGGCAAAATGTAGAGCTTAACATACAGCAACACAAAGGTTAATACAATAGGTTAGTAAAACATGTAAATGTTCAAAAATTCCCAACAGGGGATTAATAAAATAGTACAAACACCACAATCTAGGCAACTAGTCTCCGGCAACTATAAATCCAATCAGTTATCATTTGTTAATCAGTCACTCGATTATATCGGCATTTCCAATTTTTGGCTATTTCAAAATGCCGGTGGTCCAAATGTATTTAAAAAAAAACGAAAGTCAAAACCAGCCCATGTGTCTACAAGAATGGCTTATCGATTTGCAAACATCAATAGAGGGGTAAAACTACTTCGCTGTAAAGTCTTTAATTGAATTCGAAGACTATCTTCATAGTGTGTCCCTCAACTTTACACATCCTCTTGTGAAGATAGGATTAAGTAGCCATTATTTCCTGACTGAAACCAGTACTGGGGCAAACAATCCAGCGAATCAAAGAAAATGTTAATTTTGCCATGTCAATTCTGTTGCAGACGAGGTATATAATATTATGTTTTGAAGTCACTTTTGTAACCTTCGGTATAAATATATACACAAGTTTTATTTGACCGGTAAACTGTAACATTAATGTTGTCAACTTATGAACTCAAATAATTAAGAATCTATAAAACGCTTGAATATAGTTGTAAATCATATATTCAAACACTTTACAAAAGTTTATGATATATGTTAACAACACTTAAACGAGTAGTACGCGAGTCATTTCTACTCCAATAAGAATCAAATTTATGAAAATGGCGTAAAAGCTTCCTTCCGTGGTTCATGTTCGATATCGTCATAATCTTATTATGTCCACATGTATTATTGTATTACGTGTATATCGTTATCCTCCACCAGTTATATGGAATAATTTCCTGTTAAATCATACCATGACCACAGCTGTAAAAAAGTGAAGTGATGTGTAAATACTTTTCAACACTGTTTTACTTAGCAATAGAAGATCACGAGTAAATAGAATACACTCCTAAGTATTTACTGTAGGAATATACGCACATTCATATACAGTTAAATACCCTTAAGCAAGGCGTTAAACATTGATCGAAAAATCAATCAACTTGCACTTCACATACGCGAATAAAACAATGTGAGCATTTTTTGGCATGTAAAACTTGTACAACGCAAAATACACAAAACTTTATGTTAAAATATAATTGAACAGTCCATATATGGAATATGAAAGCGTATGGATGCGCTATTTATTAATCTGAAACGTAGACAGATAGGAGCAAACCATCTTCTCTAGCCATGGTTTACTATTCCGAGCTACGTTGCATTTCAACCCTTGGCAGATAATTGATGTACAATGAGAGTTTCAGCTACGCCATCTGGCGGATAAAACGATCAATGTTCTAGTTAACTCCCCGCAATTTTCACTAGCCAAGTATTCTAATAACACAGCATCTGATTGCATACGTAGAAGTTCCTAAGCATCCAATCAATTGCTTGGAAGCCGTCTTATTATACATGAAAAGTTGCCAAGGGTTGAAATGCAGAGTAACTCGAAATAGTAACACTTGGCTAGAGAAGATGGGAGAAAACATGGTTTCACAATTTTTTTTATTACATCGATGGGCGCCGCCAAGTTTAACGAAAACTATACACCTCCGCCGCGGCTACTGTATGCATTATTTAACGCACTTAAACATAAAGCTAACAATACCAGAAATCCGTTAAGAAATTTAATGATTTCTACGACATATGATTTTATTTTCTATAAGCGGAAAATTTAATGATTTCTTTCACATGTGCTATTATTTAGTTTTTTCGTGTAGGATTGTTTTGACAGAATTTCCTCATTGTTGATTTATTTAACCAATAGTTCATATGGAGGGAATAACGTCATTTGCTTAAAAAATATTGCAAGGGAGAAAATTAAGTCTCTTTTAGTCCCACACATATTTAAAACATAGAAGTTATCAGCTGCTGATATTTTTTAGCCATACTGCATGAAATTTTGACACTTTAAAACTATTTCAAGTGAGAAATTAACGCGTTCTTTCCATTTTTGTCTCTTAGCGGAACAAAATATTCTGAGAACTTAAATTTCTTATATTTTAAATTAACATAGAGAATGGGGAAAACTCATGTTGATTACATTTTGGTTTATTCAAACCATATCCATTAGTGACATTGCAGAGTACAAACAAAGTATTTATAATAAAGAATATGTCAATCTTATACTCATATTAGGAAGATAGTTTCTTATTATTAACCTATCGACTACTGACTTCTGATTTACTTACTTACGCTAATTGACATAAGACTCCAAGTGAGATATTAATGTATTCTTTCTATTTACTTATATACGCTAATTTACATATCCTGAATTATAAATACTATAAATCAACCGAAATATATAGTCCAACATGAAATTTTCATCATCTTCTAGGGTTGTCGTCATACTATAATTTACTATAGAATGCAAACACGAATTTAACACTGCGATCATATAATGTATTTATAGCATGCAAAGCGCCTTTACACACAGCGGAAGACAATTCTGTGACCATCTAACAGATGAAAGTCATCTGCAATTGGCATAGGCCAAGTCATCTGAATATTCTAAAATGTTAAAATGGGATAAACCATGGTTTTAAACATCTATAGGCACTTAAAAGAATTTAAACAAAAAACACATATTCTATGAATCGGACTAAATAAGAATAAAACCGTTTTGAAAAATAACAGGTATTCTTTATCTTATATTTAATTTACAGTTCATTGAAAACACAATTTACATTGTTCCTGTCTAAAAGCTGGTGTGTCGTGAGTTATGTGCTGTTTTAAGTTCTGATATTATAGATTATTTCATTCCTTTCTGAGAGGCCGATGGTTGGAGAGAGCTGTTGGTTGTTGTCCTGGTGCTCTCAGAGATAAAGTGGAACTGAAGGCGTCAAGGGCGGTTTCTCTCAACGGTCGGGCTGGCACGCCGTCATGGGAATAACATAACATTTAGTACGGCGTTAAGTTCAAATCAAACGAGCAAACAGTTTTCTGAGCACCTACCAAATCCGGTTTATCATTAATGCTGCTTGGCATAAATAAGTGGAAACATTAGTTTATCTGATCTGTTAATAAAAACCTAACCCTAACAATAAACTTGAATGTAAAGTTAACAAACCTAACAGTAACATCAAACGCAACCTTGAAAAAGAGATATTGGAATCAGAGTCAGCCGGCGTTTTAGTCGTCATGGCAATGTGCATTATATGTTGTTTTTGGTTTAAGTTCAGTTATCAGTTCACATATACCCATAGATTAATTCTTCTACCGCGCTAATGTCGATTGATTAAATAGCAAATACTCATCTTCTCATGTTCTGACTGAACTGTCAGAAACAGATTTGCCTGTTTAGGGCGATTATAATATGTTCTACTTTTGCCGTCGCATTCTGTCTCATGAAGAAGGCGATTTTGTTTTATTTACTATAGCCTACTACTACAATTTAATTGTACCAGATGTAAGGCATACCCACGCATCTAATCAGTTGTCAGTTTGAGGATTGGGGCTTTGAGGAAATCCTTTATAACATTGCTGTCGATTTGTCTGTGACAAAGTCCATTTCCATCTGGGCTCACCGAGGTGGAAAATAGCGTGATGTCTTAACGGATCATTTGCATGGTAACGAACTGGGGTAGGAGCACATTCACTCCATTGTTAATTCATGTAAATGAGTTTTGGCTGAAGGTCGCAGCTCTTTGGTTGAGGTTTGCTGCTCTGGTATTTGATACTGAGCAGCAAGAAGAAAATGAGGGTTTATCGAATTCCCTTGGTACCGTGTCTCATAAAGGACAACTGGGTGCTGCAGCTGGTCAAACGTAATTCTATTTGAAGATTTTGTATTAACTAAACCGTGGAGAAATGGCCTTTTACAATAGAGCCCTGCGGCCTTATGATAATGAACCTCGAGGGACTTTTCCGTGGCAAGCAAAACTCGCCATCGACCGCCAGCCTGTAATAAGGTCGCTGGCTTCCAATAACTCTATGTTTCCAAAGAGTGGTATAGCCCTCTAGTGCAGGGTGTTACACAACCCAATAAACCGCCCAGTGCTATCTTGGCTTATGCTTGACTGGTCGACTGAACAATCCATCGATAATGCTGCATTGGAAAGGTTATGAACTAATTCATTACTTTATTCGATTTGCCAAGCTAACTATGCCTATATATAGCGCTTCTTGGCAATGGGGCGTACATCAGTCACAGAAGATGGAGGCTTTATCGAAGCTATAAGGGACTGTGCCGTTGACATTTAAATGAATTGCCTGTCCGAACGGAGTTTCAGCCCTCCCCGCCGAACACTCGACTTTCTGGATCGCTTTTGGATTTTGCGCCGGGAGCGAGACATCAAGCGCAAATCTTGGCTCTTCATTTAGAATCCTGATTGGAACTGTTCGGCCCTGTGTCCCCTGTTTTGTGCTAGCATCGACTAGGCGGGGACTGTGGTATTACAACGGATGCCACTCTTGGAGGACCATTTGGCCTGGAAGCGCTCCGGAGAACAGGAACACCCTTCTGAAAGAAGATCTCGGACATTGTGAAGGAAACAACGCGACTTTACAGCACTATATGGTAAGTGTATAACTTTTTGACTCATGACTCATGATATATATGTTTTTGCATATGTTTTTGTGTGTCACTTATGATTTTTATTTTGATTTCGCTCCTGCAAATTGCACTTTTTGCAGCAATAAGGTTTTAATGATCCGCATAACCAATATTTTTAGGAATTTAAAATAACTTTTATATATAACAGTTTCCATGATCAGATTTGTGCCCTGAAAATAGCTTTACTCATTAAGATTTCGATTTTTCAAATAATATATTTTAATGGGTCACAACCCGAAAATTTTATTTATTTGATGTTTTGTCCAAGAAAAAATATTACAGAGATTTCTCAAATCTGCCGCACTTTGATAGATTTATACTGCTTTTCGTATTTTATGGTTTATAACTTGTCATCAATATGGGGAATTTGTCTGCCATATGGTTCGTATTTCCCTCAGTCTGTAATATCATTTTCCGTGTTAATATAATGCCTGCTAACGTATCAGTTGAGTTATCGGCATAGACAATGCCAGAATGAGCGGAAGTTTCTGTCTATTATGAATTATTTACCGATGCGTGCACCAAAGTCCTCGGAGTATAATTGGTAGGTCTGAATAACATGTTAGCTGATACCCGCTAGCTCATCTCGGCGCAGCCTAGCAAACAGCCTTCTCGCCACTTGTATATTGACAATATGGGCTAGACACAAACAAAAAAAAGCAAAAAAGCTCTTCGCAATGAAGAGTGTCTCCAATAAGAACGTTGCAACGAGAAATGTGTGCTGAGATTTCCGGACGCACGCCTTTGCGCACTTTGATTATTCGAAACAAAAGACTCATATTTATAAATCGAAACTCAAATATTTACAACAAATTTTGGAGAGCAGTGAAAACACAATCCTAGTGTAATTTATTTTATATTGGTTTTAAAATACGATTTCACGTATTGTGTAGAAGACAGGTCGAATAACAATACTAGTATTCACCAAACATTATCAGTTGAACAGATTATGTGATTTAAATCCTTCATTACCGTCGCATTTGTACTCGACTCCGGCATCCTCAGTTTAGTTGACTTCTTAACCAAGGACATATGCTAATTAAAATGTCCTTGGAGAACCGGGTTGACGATGATATAAATCCGTCGTGTTAAAAATGGATGGACGCATGCTCCGGAAAAGGGACTGCAGACATTTCAAAGGGAAGGCTTTCTGACATGTCTCAACGTTCTGACAATCGTATTAACAAAGCTCTTCCGGACTGATTGTCATGAATTTAATGATTACGCATGCCAGACAGATAATTTCGGATCGTCTCCTGAACAAAGACCGCCAAGCGTCGACTAGAATAATAAGCTTTCCAACTGCTCTAATATTTCAGAAAGGAAGTTCCAGAATGCGCTGGAGACGCACAATATGACGTTGACATTCAGTTACCTTTCCCCCAACATGTCCCCGGAGTTTTTCTAATCACTCACAGAAATTAGGATATTGTATGAGGTTTGCAATGACCTTTCAGCTCTTATTTGTTATTCCTTCCTGACGACAAATAGTTGTGCTTGTCTAAGATATATATGTCAATATGCTGTCTGAGACTACAAAATAGGGAATTGCTCCATATTTAGACGGGTTATATGTTCTTAGATTGAAAGTAGGTTATTTTTATGACTATTTTGTACTATTGTTTATTTTTTGTTTGTATCTGATTATAAATTGCCATATGTTTTCGGCTCTAAATATTAGAGTAAATTTTGCATTTTTAACTCACGATAAACTAACTGCATTTCTCCTTGTATTCAGTGTTTGTGATTCTGTTCGTTGGAGGCAAAGTTTTTAATTTCTCTGTCGTATCCATTGACAATCGGCATCAACAGAGTTTTGTTTATGTGAGGTCCTATATCAGCTACACCGTTATAAAATAATTTGTGGTGGCTTTTGCTTTTAGTTAATAATATGAACCTGCAGTTTAATTACCCTTTGCTTTGCTCAACACAAATTCTCAGCTGTGTTTTCGGGCTGAGCATTGATTGGTTCTCGCTTTATTCTCTCAAGCCAGATCAAAGCCCTTGGGAACTAGGTGCCAACGTCACGTGTGCCGCTAACACAGCTGCCTTGTGCATGCCTTTGTTAGCTCATCCAAAACCCCTTCCGGCTGATAAAATGCAATTCCTCCACGCACACGATTTTCTCAATTAACGGCCTATCCCGCAGTAACGAATAAAAAATGTCTGCAAGCAGCGAACAGATTGACGCTACGCCTCGTTGTCCAGAGAGGGTTACAATGCATTGGTGTTTCCTTGTTGGCAGGTTGTATTTTTTTATTCTACGAAATAATTTGCATTGATACAGAGATTTATGAGACTTCGTTAAGATATTTGGTAAAATAAAAAGTAAATGATTTACAAAACAACATTTAGGTGTAATTAAAGGCAAAAAGGGTACAAATTTCTTCATATCGATTTCGAATAGTTTACAACCTTTGCGTTTTTACAGTGATAATGCTCTCTAGCACACCGCCTCTCTTAACATCGTCATATAACGATACATTAACCAACATCGACAGCACTACCAGGCGTTAGAGGAATTGGCAAATGGCTCAATACTCTATTTATATAAAGGCATCTATGAAGTAGCGACTTAGCGGCGCCCTACGGGCGAATCTCAAATGTCACCTTTAAGCCATGCTAAAAATGGGGATGAAAAGCATTTGAAAGGAACATATAAACTTTGTAATTACCGTCTTTGCCTTAATGCGAAACCCAGAGGATGTGGTCGGGTCATGAATTGAAACTTTACAACGTTTATCGGTCGGATTTAGAACGATTAATCCTTTTGTCGACGAACAGTAATCCCAGACTAATCTGTCTGTCATCCTCCTGTAATCTGACCATTAAACCTGAACTCATCAGCAGTTTATATTGCTTTTACTGCCCTGATTATAATCACTGCTGTTTGTGAGATTCCTCCGGTATACCACATCGAAATGTCCTTCACCAGAGACTACCAACAGACGTATATAACATTATTGTACTGAGGTTATATCAGCAATCGAACAAGCGCAATTCGCTGTGTAAATGTATCTACAATATACCCAGTATTCGGTCTTAATGAGAATAAAACACAAGTACTTCGTTTTTTAAGGCAAGCCAATATTACCAATGACCATGCCTATACCTGCTGGCTCAACTATAAAATATATAGCATTTGTGTTGAAACAGAACTGCAATAGAGAATTAAATAAAGGAAAGCGAAACTATAAACTCTATTATTAGCGCGCAACAAGAAACTGTATAGCACAGAGAGCATCCCAGGGAGCTTCTAACTTGAAAAGGCAACGTAAAAACACAAACTTTTAAATAACGTGACATCAATCAAAGTAGAAAGGAATTTTGCAGAAAGGTCCCTCTGTAACTAATTAAATATTAAAGTCTAATTAAACAAAGTAAGGCGTTGCTGCGAAAAGGGGCCTCTCGCGTAATTAGCAGCTTTCGTTAATCAACCAAGAAGAGACCTTGGTTATGGCCTATTTGTGCTGTGTTTATGCTTTATTTGTGTGCAATTCAGGTAGCATGTGTTATTATATAAGCCTTTTTCCTTAATTGGGTATTTATATTTTGATGGACATCAGCTTCTGTGTCAGAATTCAGGTAGTTGTAAAATAGATTAATTAATTATAGCCCATAACATTGTATAATTTTTTAATGAATGGAGAGAGAAAAAGATGCTTGTCTCCAACCGGACTCGAACCCGAGACACTTGGGCTACATGCATCTATCTTTGACAGAACCAGACTGTTATAAATATATATATATTTATTTATCCCGTGCTATGCCATTAAATACGTAGTTGTAAAATACGTCAAGTAATTATAGCCCCTATATTTAATGAAAAAACCACCAGAACATATGGATTAAGTGAACACGGCACTTAACATAGGCTAATTACGCATAGATCTTAACGTATTATTTTTGTTTCTTAACTCACTTATTACCATGTACGTATAATTACAAATGTACACATAGGTTAATTTCCCTGAATTTGAATTCCGGCGGATTATAGCGAATCTGCTCTCACTCTCTTTTATAGGATAGAACACATAGATAGGCTGCAGTTGGAAATAAATTTCAAGATTAGTTTTTTGTTGATCTTTCAGTTTCCTGGTTGAGAAGATGGGTAAACAAACAAAAATGATGTGTCACACATGTGCCAATCATTTCTAATTTAACAGAGCACAATCCATTTTAGTTATAAATACTGTGTCTATTCAATTAGCTAAAACACAAATAGCTTTTTTTCCAGCACCTTGATAATACATTGGTGGATTGAAAAAATACCTTTTGAAAAGCGGATGACGCTGGGACACTCATATAATAATCCAATGTTATTTTAGTCAAGTTTTCTTTCAAGCACTCGCGTAGTTTCAAAAGGTAAATAGTGGTTAATAGCTTCGGATAAAGCTGCAGATGGGAAAATGTAGTTATGTCACTGGCATTAAACTTGAGCAAACTGAGTTGGTTTGGATTGCACATTTTTTTCTTGCATGGCGTTCGGAACTATAGCTTCCTTGACAAAGTCCATATCTCATGCACGAATTACTGAGCAAATAGTCTGCGTTCTTGTCATCATTCCTGATCCCATCAAATTGGTGATCTAGTCAGCTTTGGGTGCTGTGCCAAAGAGCGGATTAAGTTTCGCTCTGTGGCATCGATTCACTCCCAGAGGAAAACCCATCTTTGTCTGGTCTGGAACGGCGCTTTTCGAATCAAGCCGACTTATTGGTCGAGTACTGTTAGCAATCACTGTACTGACACAATCTCATTTCGTGTATTTTTTTCTTCTTGAAGGATTTTGTTTTCTACATTGGTATTTGTTATTTGGCATGTGGCGTCGTTTGCGGGGACACGTTGGCAAACGTTCAAAATTCCTTGGCGAATGTCTACAGATTTGGATCTGTATTAAAACTCTTATTGATTTTCTCCTTGTTCCGTTTCTTGGAGGGCCGAATAGTTTCGGGTTCAGCTCGAGGGCTTCTCTTCGATCAATACCGAGGGAGTTTTGCAATTTGGAGCACAACGTGCATTCCATCTTCTTGTTTCTTTGTCTTCGCTGGTGACCAAAGCGTCATTGCTATTCTAAATCTCTTCTTTTGAGCCCTTTTTTGTAGTTATCACAAGATAGACCCGGAGGAATATTTTGTTTTTCTTGATAAGTATTTTATTTTCAGATTGTAATTTACAAAATAAATAAAGAGACAGCGGTTCTATTTCTACGTTCACATATAGCATTGCTTTGACCTTCAGATATGCAAATACATTAGCCAAGGTCAACATGTCACGGTTTTCTGACTTTTTAATTAAAGAGACAGAACCCCAACGTCAGGAACTGATCAAATAAATTATATACTTGTGGAAGACAGCTTTCGATTTGGTATATTAAACAAACTAATTTACTGCACAAAAAGAATGGGTGTTACAGGAGGGCTGGGAGAAGCTTCCAATTTATCCGTATACCCCATTGATGGAGAACAAATATATTTTAACATTACCAGGGATGTATCTAAGAATACGGAGTTTAGCATATATATTTTCATTGAAGACGAAGACAATTTTAGGACGACCAGATAAAAGCCGCAAATATATATATCAATGTGAGTATCTGTAATAATATAATACCAGTTGTATTATATATAGTACTTTGCTCTTTACTGTGCTTAGCCAACTGATAAAGACATTATGAGGCAGTTTGGATTCCTATAGACGGACTGAAAGCATTTAATATCTTTCTAAGGTTTAATGTGGATGCTATGTAGGGCTCTCTTGTCGGTTCTCTGTCGCTTTTAATGGTCCCAAATTTCCCTTCAGAGAGAGGTCTGAAAGCATGGCTCGCCTCGTAGGCTTTCCCCATCAACTCCAAGACCTGCTATTGATGCAAACGTAATCAAATTTATCCGTTGCTATGGTAACGCCTGGATCGAACCGCATAAAATAAGGGACGTTCGCGGTGATTTGGCCATCCTTAACTTAGCACTTCTCTCCTGACATAGCTGAGCCCCATACATTACAGCCCGGGGCAAAGAATACCACGCGATCTTTCATCGAAATCCGTTATTCAAACTGGGCTTAACTATCCTAGAGGTATTGCTGAAATGACGCATCTATTTCCAGTTCCACGCCGCACGTCTAAGCGCCTTTCACTAAAATGGGAAGGTTATATCTCTTTGATGAACTCTATTTGAATGCAATAGTTCCAAGTTATCTTGTCTTCTAAACAGTCTAGGTGACATATTAATAATTTTTTCTCAGCAACAGAATAAAATATTATTTTTTATTATATAGATTTCCGACAAGTTATACTATGGGCTTAAAAACTTACAACACCAAATTCAGATAATAAATAAAAGGTAAACAGCTGAATGTGTAGTTATATTCTTCGTATATATTTTTCTTCTGTTCTTATTTTTGTCAAGTCACATTTTCAAGCTATAGCTTTTTTTTTTTTTTTTTTTTTTGCTTTTTATCAATTACGGCAGTTTGAAGCCATATATAACACTTACAACAAATTGGCTAAAACTATAGGCCTACCCATGGAATCTAGCGACAATCTACCCGAGCAGTATGTCCTTGTTCTGCAGTGGTGTAGGTGAATAGTAAACTTATGCCAAGAAATTTAGCCGATTTTAAGGGTTTAGTCAAAGTTGGACTTTCGAATTTACCGAAGCTGCTAAAAGCGTTCGCCTTAGGATAACAAACTTATATCCCTTAGCGCTCAAGACGTTTTAACATGATTTGGATCAGAGAGAAGACCAGTGAATAAGAAATTGCGATCAGTGGGCGTAACAAAATGGCTCGACAGACAAACTTTCTGATCAATCATTTGACCGTAATTATGTCACGAAATTGTATTGATAGAAACAGACGAACGTGATGACGAATTGACTCAGATCTATTGAGATTACGTTTATATTGGCACTTTGCCACCACTGTGGAGGGTATTCGCCCTATCGGCATTCAAGAGAAACGAGGGGGAGGTAACTGATTTATTCTATATTGAACTAATTATTTTATGTAATAGAGTTACACGTCCCAATGGTCTAGTTTAAATGACTATAATATGTCTATTTGTATTCTTCGTATATTCACATCATCCAAAAGTATTTTGCTTCAATGAACATTGTCATTTTAAAATTAATAGAATATTAGAAGGAGTATTATTAGCGAATTTCAGGTTCAGTTAGCGTGTCATATTTCCATCATCTAGCGACCTCTATCGATCGATTGGAAACCAAGGGTAATTAATCCACAGTTTCACAAACATAACGCTGTCGTCTGCTGCCATACAATGTGCTGAGGAACGTTTGAAGTAGTGCATACCAGTGTAACTCGATGACATCAGAAACTATAAAGGGCGTATAACATTAACAAAACACGGAACTCGAGAAATGCAATTATTCATATTGAAACAGGAGTAAACACCTTGAATAAAAGCGGAATTAAAACTGTCACAAGCTTTTATAACGACTTTAGGTTATGTCTTTATTCCACTGATTTTGTCTCCATTTTTGCTATAAATTTGTACTGTATCGGTGTTAAATGTGCCTTTAAAAGCGTCACATAAGTCAGATGTTTTAAACAAGAAATCACGTTTGTGTGTTGGACTTATATTCGTATTAACTTTAACACATAACTCTTTTTACTTATAACAAGGCATTCGAATACTGCCAGGTGAACTAGGATTTATGAAAAGCAGATCACACGATGTGACAAGCCGGACATTAAGATATTACGCTTATCCGCTGAAGGCTTTCATGTCAGGCCTTAAACTGATGAAAACTCGGAACTGATACCAACAGAAACGGCCTTATCAAGCAGATAATATGATTGTAAGTCAAGGTTTATTGTATTCAAAATGAAATAATATAAAACAAATGATCCCAGGCTGATGTTTAAATATAAATACGAGATTATATGTTGTCTCTTGTTTCCGGCCAGAAGCGTTCATAATATATTAAGTCAGCGTGACTTAATATAGGACGCATCCACTTTAAGGCTTATATTAGTATTTCGGGATCAAGGTCATAACATCAGGCGACTTCCTGTTGTCCAGGTAGTCTCAGACTCGATGTTCGAAGCGGATCCGTTTCATTTGTCATTCTGCCATGCGATTGTCCTGTCTTGTCTTTTTCACACAAAAAAACAACAACAACGAAAGTTTTGTTAGAAATAATAAATCTATAGAATTGTAAATGTGCTCTCGCCACAGCGTAGCTGAAATACCGCTGAATGTGGCGTGAAACAATAATCAATCAATCAATCATTGTTTGTTTTCAGTAGTGTTGGGTGGTGTTCTGCCACTCGGCTGGCACAGAAGTCATATGGTTAAAATAGCCTTAAGTGCAGCGCTTAACGCCAACGAAACAAAAAAAAAAAAACCTAAGGCCGATTTTATTTAATAGTCTTTACCGTATATATAATTTAACAGGTAGAGCATTTTCGCTAATACTTTATGGTAAAAACCTTCCGCACCTGTATGACTTTGTTGGTTACACGCGCGTATTTTGCGACATACATAACCGTAAAAAAGAACAACTGGTCTCTCACGAGTCGAGCGTTATCCAGACCAATATGCTAATTATGGTGTACTTTCTTACTCAGTGAAAGGTGGCCGGGAGAACTGTCCAGGTTTCATACTCTGTCAAAGGTGACCGGAGGAGCTTGCCGTTGGTCTAGTTTCCCTCGAGCTATAAAGTAAAACTCGAAGCCGATTGGTCGTGGTGTGATGCGAAGCCAATTAGCTGGATTTTTTTTTTTTTTTGAAGCAATTTATTGGTAATTTGGTTGCATCTTGCTATTGCTTGCTGGAAGTGACGTCAAGTCTGGTTTCCGTCACCGATTGGAATCACATGACGTCATATAAGTAGAACGCGGTTAATGCGCAAAGTCTCGTCGAAGTTTGTATTAAAGGAGGCTATGTAGGTAAAATTAGAGTTTTCAATAACAACTGAAAGATCTGTACTCAGGGTAAATTTGACTGATCTAGCCAGACTTGTACAGCTAAGCTAGACCGCTAAGCTAGACCCCCCATCCCAATTAGCTGCAATAATAATCGAAACGTATTGTACAGCTGGCTCTCCGTTAGTCAGATTTTCGCCAACAGAGACGTGGACAAAGTAATTCCTCTATGAGTGTTGGGTATTTTCAAATGTATTATACAGATGTGGAGTTAGTTCAGCTTTCATCAGCCAACGAAGATCAAATCCAGACTGTCACCTTTGTTCATCATTGGGTGGAAACTAAGCCATCTAGACAGGTGACTGGAAAGGAATGGACAATTCCTCACGTCGGTGACGAGTGAACATGGCAGATGGGAACACTCTCAGAGACTGTCTGAAGACGAGAACATTAGTAAAATATCATTAAATGTCACCTCTAGGTGACGGGTTCTACAGAATATATCCTTGTTCTGTTTGCCTTCCCTATTAGCCTGACAGATGTTATTGGAAATTCCATCACCCTGTGTTTCTAATAGCATTTGCGAAGTCTCTTTCTTTCTCATCTTCCTGGTTTAGACGCAAATGATATTATCTCTCGATAGGGGTCCCTGAGATCGGACAATGGAATTCACTGCCCAAAGAATTGTTCTGTCATAACACGCGATGCGCCCTGTTGCGGGATGAATTACATGCATGCTGGATTAAAGGCAGCCGATGTATATCTTATCAGCGTAGCTTTCAAAGACCATTCGCGTCGCAGATCTAATGATTTATTTAAGCATAGACCAGATAACCCAACACAAAGAATGTACATGTATCTACCCTTCCGCTATTTAGTTGGTTCAAAATGTAATAGGCACAAATATCCAAACTGATTAGATCCACGCTTGAAAGACTTCCCTGGATCGGAGGGAAATAATCTACGAACTGTTTTCTTCACAATTGCTCTTAGCATCCGATGTAGCAATTCGTGTACACTCTGTAAATATTTTGTGCATTTTCGGCAAGTGTTCTTCGATGTATTCGTTTTTTAGTAAGCTGTGTTCGTTTAATTTTTCTTTCACTCCGCAAACAAGTTCTCATTTTCCTTTTGAGGCTATTTTATTATTAATTTTGAAAAAAAAAAATTTGTAGAAAAAAACTTTAGACGTACTATAGCGCTACTATAGATGCCTTCCAAGGATCTTTTAACAAATTGTCGGTAGGCTACCGGGCTATAGATAAGAGAAGAGCTAGATATGGCTTTACTTTCTAAAGCATTTAAGGTTTACGTCACTATTTTTCGTGTTTTGTCCTCTTTTAAAGATGGAGGCATGAATGTAGTCGGAAACCTAGACAGGTATCAAACATAAAATTGTTCTCAAGACAATTGTTTGACGTCTGGTGACCGTTGAATGTGTTTTGGCAAGTGTCTTTGGTAGCGCAGCTGATTCTCGTCCCGCATAAAGTGACAAACAATGTTAGTGAAATAACCTTGGATAGAACAATCTAGCAAAACAATTTTGAAGCCGAACGTGGCAGACAGTGGGATGCCACGTCTGTTCTTTTAACTACACTATCTTCACTTTTGAAAGAGAAGCAATTACATTAGTGTCTGTTTTGTAAAACAGGTAGTGTAATTGTGTAAACTTGGGCTGGGTTGCGTTTTAGTATGTGAGAACGACTAAAGGGGTTACTTTGAAAATTCCAAGGTTGTAGACAGAGTATGTCCAGCTTGTCCAGACAGCTTAGTCACAGGGTTAGTTAAGTGGTTTAGTTCTTTCCAAATCCGGGAAATTTCCATTGTGGATTGTAGGCTAAATTATTCATTAAAACTAGGGTATAACCATATGCTGGTATACTTTGATTAGTTCCATTCGTCATTTTAACAACACTACAAACTATTTAACTCAATATTTTTTATAAGTAATAATGAATTAATATCTATGTTTATTTATGCATATGTATATATATAAATTATTTTTTTTTTTACAAATATTTAAAAACGGATTCTAGTTTTCCTGTACCGACGTCCAAACACACATTCACCCAGGCGAATGGGTTTCGCGTATATTTTACCAAAATAGAGGGCATTTACTTTCATCCAACGAAATAAGAACGAGAGTTTCTTGGTTTGCAGAACGTACCCTGTCACCAATTTAACTCCAAATCATTCGACATCGGATTTTTATTGTAAAAGCCTGTATACTTGTTCGGGCAGGGAAACACATGAATAAAAGCATTTGCGATTGACTGAGTTTGGGTTCGAATCACAACGTGTTCTTATGATATCGTCTATTTTAATTTGGTCATGTTTATATTTGAACAAATGGTGTTTGTTACACAAGAAGAGTCATTCCGAAAAACGATAATTTGAATTTGACTCAATATTTCAGCATTAATTATGCCATCATCATTCATTTTGACTGAATATTTCAGCATTTATTATGCCATCCTCATCGCCTGGTGATGGCATAACAAATGTTGAAATATTCAATCCAAATGAAGTTATCGTTTTCAGGAATTACGCTACCCATGTATTTTATAGTCTTTAATGGAAGTAATGTTTTATGATGATGTATTTGATGTAAAGAAACCTTATGAGTAAGTTTACCATATTTGGCAAGTCTCTTCACAACGGAACTAGTCTAAATATAGCCACACGTCTGGTATATTTCGCAGACAGATGGCGCTGATGATAACGCTCGTAAATATTTAGATGGGTCAGCCTACATCGAGGACGAAACTTTGATGGACTTGATTAATAATTAACAGGCCACCGGTCATCAATCGTGTGCAGATCTCGTAAGGCTCCGCCGAATACCTGAATATCAAGACAAACTGAACCCAGACAAGCTTCAACTGTTAGTTTATGCTTTCTGGAAAGACACTAAAGAGTTGATACAAGCCGTGTATTCCTGTACTTTTGCTCCATGCTGCCAGTATAGCTATAAGTTTTAACTCGACAAGGGGATTTACATTGGAGTCTTTTGCCATGCATTTCGGGATTAACGTACATTATTTAATACTCATTGCCGACCCTGGATATTTTCTCATGGGTACGACTACTACATTACCTGCCATCGTATTACCTCCAGGAAAATAACGTAAACATCTTTGAAACATATGCTTAACAAAATCCATGTTGTCATATCGACATAAATACTACAAGGGAGACATTAAACAAAATTAAGCAAACCAATTTTTTTTCCTGTGCATGTCAGCAGATATTGGTTCCCATATTAAGCGTGCAGGCAATTCCATTGTTCATTGTACCAATGCAATGTATGACATTCAAAGGATTTAGCAATGCTGTTTCACTGTCTTTTACATATGTAACTTTCTATGAAATTAAATTTTATGTGCAATGTTGTCGGACAAAGGCGAATCGAAAGTCTTAAGGTTTGTTCAGTTTAATCTTGATTTATTCAAGGTGAAACATTACATAACTAATTGTTTTACCATGAAGTCAATCTAAAGACAATTAATAAATAATAATAATAATAATGATAATAAAGTTAATATCCGTCGAGAAGTCGAATATTCACCAAAAAGGACATCCGATTATTAACAACTCAATACGTGAAATCCCAAAAGGAGAACTATACCTTCAAAGACTTTTTTAACGAAATGTCTACATATTCAGTACCAAACTAATGTATATGTTACGAGTTAAATCGTAAGACTATTGATATATAAGGTATATACATTAACGAATTGATATCAGTATGACTCCAATGGTCACAAACTATTCCCTTTTCAGAAGATTATTCTATGCAAGTGTAGATAGCTTCACTCTCCACAAATGGTCACCATCAACTGCTGCCAGGCAAATATTAATAAAATGGTTATTCCTTCTGTGATTGTTTTGTAAACTCTATTACTGACGTTTCCGCATCTCCAGACACATTTCACTGTTGATGCTCTAGGTAATTAAGGCACTCATTAGGCTCTTGATTGTTACTGACTTTTACGATATCCCCAGGTGACAGTTCGAGGACAGCTACAGACGATTGTCTTCGCTGGACAAAGTTTAGGTTGGTCTGAGAACAACTTGATAACAGGAAATAATGAATTCCGGGAGCAATTTTAGTGAAATTGCTAGCGGGAACAAACGGGACGAATGCCATTTACACCAGGGCTTAGTTCTCATTGGTATTTCCAACTGCCCACAGGCGGTCAGTGGACAGAAGGAATATACCCTCCCTAGACGTACACACTTGTGTTGACTTGGCACAATTATCTGTAAACATATGCCACTATTTATTTGCAAGATTTGTTGAACTTTTTGTGAACTATTATCAGTGGCTTTGTCTAAAGATCTAACTATGTCAATATTCTCCTGTTTCATTTTTGAAAAACGTTTTTCTTTTCTACGTAAAATTTCCAGTGGTTTGCCTGATTACCACATATTCACAATGCATTGTACGTTAGTCGAAATAAAACTTTCAGTAATTCATTCTCAACAGCTTATTCCAATGAAAATAACGTTATATACGGCAAAACTGAGCATGTTAGTACACTGGTGCGGTTCCAGATAAGAGGAAGGCTTTCTTTATATATGGTTGATTCCGTCTCGGAAATACAGATACTGTAAATCAGTTTTTTCTATTTATAAGTAGAAGTAATTAAGAGTAACATGATACTTATAATAGTATACTTACCGAAAATCATTAAATTGTCATAAGCGACTGGTATTTGGTATAATGGTCGTGAGTTCGTTTGCCAAGATAAGAGCCGTCAATCATTCTGTTTAGTTGTTATAATTACTTAAATATCTGTAGTTCATTTGGGGGAGGGGCATACAACTTTTTCTAAACTGTATTCGCATAAGTAGATTTTTACTAGTGTACTAATTGATATGGTCATGGTCGTTGGTCATATTACTATCAAACGGAAACACTCGCTATGTACAACTTATAATCGAAGAAAATATCAATATAACGCATTAAGATTTCATTTCTATTTTGAGTAGTTCTTAGGTGCATATGACTTTTATTTCCTTTAGATTCATTTTCCTTCAGGAGTCTTGTTTAATTCAGTTGATAACAGAAAGATGTCAGAAATCCTAAAAAGACAAACATTGTACATTTAGATATCATTTATATTTAGACTTGTTCTTTTGAGTTGTTCTCAGATGCATAGGATTTTTTTATTTCCATTAATTAATTTTCTAAGAAGAGTGTGCTACTTCAAATGATTGCTATAAAGTTTTATTTATTAAAAACAATTTTTCGTTCTGCTGGAATTTATTTAGCTAGAGCAGCACTGTTTTAAGTGAGAATGCAAGTAGATAAAGTGACGAGGATGGTCCGCAGTGAATGCCTCTGGTAATGGTGGGCTCTTGTTACGAAGCTAGACTATACTATTGCGTAGCGATACAGTTCAACGTCTTGAAACCAATGTGACGTTGTTTTATGCTGATATGGAACCAACTGCCCTGCACTCAAATTACTTTAGGATTTTAGACGTTTCTCTGTGCGTGATATTTTGTGGACTACTCGATTGAGCCCTGCCGTGAAAACTTATGGCAGTATTCCCGACCTTAGCGACCGTTGTAGATACGTAGTTGTATTATTCGCCATCCTAAATGAACTTCAGTAACGTGTTATTGGCGTCAGTATAGACCTGACAGCTTTTCGAGACGTACGACCCCTTTGGGAAATCAAATTGCTGTCTAACAAAACGCAACAGAATTACAACTGGAATTGTTATTCTGTTGTCTATACAAAATCTCTTAATAATTCTCTCATTTGTGCTTTAGTAGCCTATTGAATTGATGCCAGACAAATCCCAGCTCGACTGGGAAAACCATTTCTTATTTGAAGCTTCGCCCTTTACCATTTACGTCAACAGCTAATTGCAAAATGGTGGATAGATTAAAGAGCTGTGTTTAGAAGGCTGATCACAAAACGAAATAAAACTTATATACGCTGCAATTAAATGCCAATTATGTTTACCGTAAATACTTTATATAATTACCAATGCATTTCTCCTCAATCATGCCATTGTAGCTATTAAGTGGGAAGCAAAAACGTAATATTTGCATCATATAATTCTGAAATAATAAAACAAATCAAGCCATGGGACATCGTTGTTCCATTTCTTGTTGATATATTTTTTAAAGAACAAATGTACAGAATCGTAAGTAACTTAGAAATCCTATGGGCTTGGATCGACTTGTTTCTTCAAATCAACATTAAATCGGTAGATTCGTAAGTTGCGCTGTGCTCTAGGCTCCTTTCTTTCTGTGATGACATTTTGGTCTTATCTTGCAAATTAGTACACATTTATAGAGTATTCCTATGTTTTATTGTTACTTTATTCCTGTCAATCTGCAAAACAACCGTTATAAATTATTTTATTGATACCGTATTCGAATAAAGCTGTGAAACAGTGACACAATTACGAAATCAAATTCCACGGAATCCCTGAACGCTAATAACAGCGAAGTAGGTTATGGGGTTATATTCGAACAGGTTAGCTAGCTCATCCCACGTACAATGACTTCAAGTACAGAGTGACGTTTTCAAGTAAATTGCGAGATCATTCCCGCGAGCCAGTAATATAACGAGTGGTCATTAAGAGAGGTTTACGACGGCTTTTGGCTTCGCTAATGGTCAGTCCGGCGACTGATTAGTAGATGGATTTTGCTCTGGGTTTTTCTCTGACTGCTTAATGATCTCAGGTTGTCGGTAGCGATTAATAAGCAGCTGGTGAATGTGTCTTTGCCATCTGGTTCGAAGGAATCGTCTTTATCACACTGTGAGGGAATCTAGTCTAGAAGTAGCCGTCAATTTAATTTATTTGATACCCTGAATACATACGGCTATATCGGTCGCGTAACTATAAATGCCGTTACAAAAACGAAATAGACACAGGTAGCTTCGTTTGATAAGATCCGATCAAGAAAAAAAAATTGAAGACTCAAAATTAGCCATTGCAATGCGATTTAAACGAAACCATTTGTCACTATGCAGTTGATAATGGTATCAAGAAGGTGGACAGTTTTTGCCAAAAAGATTATCAATTCTCTAGTAAGAGACAGAATTTATGACTTCAATTAACAGTTTAGATCTGTCTGTATGCATACAAAACGTTCTATTTTTAATGATTCCCGCAATAAATTTTGCTGAATTCGCAGATTTCACTCTATGAATTCGAATTTCAACAGAAGGTAACCCATTTCCCTTAATTTTTTTTATTTCAATTTAGCTTTGGAATGGAGGTCGCGTTGCTAGTTGGTGTTTTTAGTTTAGCAAAGATTGATATTACTGGTAATTCTGCAACACGACTCTACCGTCAAGTTAAACGTTTGTAAAAAAACAAATACTACCGATCCCTATGTATTGAATATTTCTATAAAATTATTACTATGATGATGAGATTTCTTTGCGATAGAGCCGCTTAAAAAACCACAGTGTGTTCCAACCAAAATTCAGCAAATTAAAACGTTTCTATTTTTCCAAAATAAACAATTTTTATAAAAAATTTTTTATATTTTTACTCCTGCTGATGCGTTTTTAATAATTAAGTTTATGTACTAGAAATTAATTTTTTCAGATAACTTTAAGTGATAGGCGCTGTGGCTGTTCATGACACATATTTACGGGTGTGGGGCAAACAAGAAATTGCCACACCACTCTGCAGCAATCACAGTTAATAACGTTTGTATACGTGAAATACTTTTGGATGCGACGATAAATCGCATTTCCAAAACAAACGATATTTCAGAACAACAGTTTGGAATGATTAATACGGTAATAGTGTACAGAAATAAATTTAAAAAACGACAATTTTTGTCGAAACGCCGCCTTTATACGCTTTGTTAGTCCGTTTCAGCTTTTAGAATTAACAACAACTCTCAACATTAGATTTTTTTTCACACAAGGGAAAATACCATTGTTATCCATGAATATTTTATTATTCCAGATTTAACAGTTCCAGAGGGAAAGGATGACAACCAAAAAGAGATTTCCTGATTGATGTGGACCACAGGGATAAGATTAAGTGGTGTGTCAGGGTTAGCTATTGATTCCCACACTGTTACATTGGATATTAAAGGGTTGCGATTGGATGAATTTCATTCTTCGAGAGATGTACCCTGATGAAATATATTACTGCTCAACTTTCTACTGCTACTGGTAAGTCATTGGTATCTAAGACTCCCAAGGACATTTAGAAGGACTATCTATTTTTTTAAAGGTACACATAAAAATTACGAACTTTAAATTATGGACACATGTATCTAAAGTACGGACAATACCCTAAATGAGGGGTCATAACTGTCTCTATATGGATAATACATGTCCATACTTTAGATACGGGCAATTTATGTCTATACTTTATGGTACCGACAATACATGTCTATACTTTAAGGTACAGACAATGTTAAGTCTATACCTTGAGGTAGTAACAATACATGTATATATACTTAAAGGCACGGACAATACATGTCTGCATCCGATTGGAGCCGCCATGCAACCAAACCACCACCAATACATGTCTATACTTTAATCACTAAACAAATATTGACCAATCAAATATATTTCTTGACACACTAGGGGGCTACTTCACGAGACCTAAAGTCGACTGTTTATAGTAGGCCTATCTTTTGACAGTTCACACATGTGGTAACTCGCTTTATATTCAGCGACAGTGTGCAACCATTTGTAGATGAAAAAACATTCTAGCCAGAGGTTTAATCTTAAAGATTTTCAAATCGGTTTGAATTCACAATGCTGTGTTGTTTTATTAACCCGTAACACACTAGGGTTAACCACGTCCAAATGACAGTTACCAGTGGTCATGCATAGGTATGTATTTGTGACCCACAGGTGATTTTATCAAATGAAGAAACGATAAGTCGGTGCTATAATTTTGGTATGTGTAATGGTAACCGTCCAAGGGTTATAGGTGTTATTGCAACCAGGAGCATCGCTATGAGGTAATAACAATACATGAATGTGTACTTAAAAGTAAGTACGATACATATCTAGACTTTAATGTAATGATAATATATCAATCTTTCAAGCATGCGCATTTATTCTTACAGAGAATGACTGTACATTTGTTGGTGACATCTGTGATGATTTTTTGAAACTATAGTGTAATGCTGATGCCAATATATATTTGTTTGAGCGTCCGAAATACGCAATGGCATTAATGACAATACGTTTGTTTTCCTTGTTAATTTGTTTTGTTTGCTTAATTGGGGTTTTACATTGGTAATTAATAAGGTTATTTCACGTGGGTGCCTGCGTAATGGCTTAAGGAAAACCCCCTCGGAGCCACTGGCAATAAACAAACATAAGCGGCACAAACAAACAAGAAACAGATCAGCTTCGTGTTGCCCCTAAGCCATGAGAGTACTAGGGCAACATGAAACCACCTCCCAACTCTCCGTTCACATTTAAACTAACTTCACGGTGTAAAACTCTGTTTAATAAATATGCGGACACGCACAGAAGCGATTCTCTGTTATCAACGAATAAACATGTCTGGAAAATGTATCCACTCCATAGGTAGCTCCAGTCCCAAGGCAATTGCTGGATCTAATCTAAAATACACTTTATCCTAAAACAAAGCAGTTTTGTGTTCCATATAATTGATTATTGTATCTTTTAGAAAGTTTGGATGGAGCAGAACAATTTCTAAACTATATTTTGTTAAAGCTTAGAAAGCGCTATCCCTAAACAACAGAAATACTATTCCAAATTCGACATTGTAATGACGACTCGCGTTCATATGACATACTGTTTAAATGTCAGGATATTTGTACTCATTTATCTTGCTGCACTTATTTGGTCGTATGTTCGCAACAAAAATTGTAAGATAGTTGATTTTCAGCCACCTTTATGTTACGTGATTCCCATTGCGATACAGGTATTCACATGTAACATCCCAAATATTAGATTCAATCCATGGACGGGCGGTTGGAGGGAGTTACATGCTGCCCTGGAGCCCCCAGAGCTAAAGAGGAACAGGCAGTTGATCTGTTTGCGATGTCCGTGTACTGTGATTGGTCTGTATTTGTCTCGGTCTTGTCATTGATTGTTGCCAGTTGGAGGCTGGTTTTCGTTGTCCATTGGACTGGGCTTCTTGGCCTACCAAAATATTGTAAAACGAGAGAGAGAGTATTTTACTGTACATACCACTCTCGTCTATCAACATAAGAATTGTGCGCATTGTGCCTAAAAGACTCAATATTTATTGTAAACCGCCGACTGTCACTTTTAGACTGGGAGTAGAGACTGCGCAGACTGTCAACTCTAGACTGGGAGTTGAGACCGCGCGGGCTGTCAACTCTAGAAAAGGAGTCTACACCTCCGATGAGATGTGACATTGAACTCACTCTGGATTTCTCTGTTGGTTCTCTTGTTCGCTTTTCTGTCTTGTATTGGCCTGGCGTTATTTCCAAAAAACTATTGATGTCCTTGGGGTTTTTTCCTACGATGATCTCATGGAGTTATTTTATGGACTCATTCAACCGTGTAATATATATCAATGTTTGTTGTTTGTTTTTTATTACATTTAAATGAAATTTAGAATGTATAACAGGGTATCTAAATAGCTAGACAATAAGGGATTAAAACATTTACAAATATATTGCATGGAATTTTTTTCTCCCACTAATATTTTTATAAATATGACACCAAAAATCTCAATAATCTTAAGAGCTGACTTCAGCCAAATTAAGATTTTAAGACCAGAAGTGCGATATTAACATAAACCGCATGTAAACTAATTTGTATTTTGGAGGGGGATGAAAATATTGGCACCAAATGTACAATACTTACCTCTTTTTCCTCACCGCAGCGAATTATTTATCTGCCCTAACATGTTTCCGTGTCAGTCATGAAAAAGCTACTAGGCGCCGATTTTTTTTATCACAAAACTGACGAAAGACTTAAGAAAAAAAATCCCCATATGTTTCGACGGAAAACCGTACCCATTATTTACTGATGCTGTCTGCGACAATTTAAATCGATTCACGAGAAACGTCTCGTTGTTTAAGCTTATTTGTGCGAAATAAAATTGTATTTCTTTGTCCTTGATGTTCGACATGTTATAATGATTTTAGTAGGAATCCACATAAATGCGTTTCCCATGGGATAAGCATGCTTGGAAAATCTCGATTGATCATGTCGTAAATCAGTCCAAACTGACACTATTTCTCACGTTTGTCAAACTTTATCGGTATTAAAGATGCATGAGGAATATGATCCTACGGTTTGATTAAAATCTATATAGCTCTAGTTGTAGGGCTCATGTTGCTTATAAAATGGTAACGATTGACCGTTCGCGCTGTAGCTTGGTCACTTTTTTTCCGGAACTAAGCTTAATCGTTACGCTGAGAGACTTACTTTCTTAAGATCGTCCTCCTCTGACACTTGAAAAAAAGGAATGTATAATTCAATTCCACTGTATAAAGTAATTACAGTTCGAAATAAACCTTTTATTGAAATCTTTGGAGAAACAAAAATGTCTACGAACCCTACCTTCCATGCTTCGGTCAATTATTATCCACTCCTCTCAGCATCTAATGCATGTATTTAAGTTTAATTTTAAGTTCCAGGCCTTTCCGATCTCTCAAGTATGTGCTCCGTCCAAGTTTAGTGTGTCTTTCTTGCAGGCTTTATAGTTTCACACGAATATAACACAGAACAAACAAAAATTACTCTATATATTAATAACACTGTTAGCTATAACAAATGACCTGACAGTAGTTTTACAGTATGTACCTGTATGTCTTACAGGTGTCCATATGTATTGAAAACAGATAAGCGATTGTTCACCCTCTCTTCTAACTTTGATGTTACATTAATTTTGAATTGATTTCAACTAACTTAAAATCAACTAACATTTCCTCGGATTTACTTGCGTGGTTGAAGACAATATATTCTTTATTCGATGTACGTCATTTGTTTTACTATTAATTGTAAATGCAAATCGTGAAAGAAAATGATTATATATTTTGATTTATTTGTCTGTTGACAATCGTCCCTTTGTGGGCTAATATGGGCGTTTTTGACAACAATTCACGTGGGTTTTTTTTCTGTTATGTTTTTGTTTTTTTCGGTGAAATTGTAGCATTCGGCAATCGCGTGTTTGCTAAAATACTTACCATTACTAAAGGTCAAAGGTGAGCCAATTTTCTCTATTTGAAAACTCTCTTTCTTGTAGTCTCTTTTGGGACTTATCTAGACTTGGTCAAGTTCAGTCTGGATTCTGGGAGTTGATTTAGGCAGTGATTGGTGTTTACGGTCTTCTAGAAGTCATGTTTAACTAGTCTGAAGGAAACACTCCAAAGTCCCCGGCCATGTTTGCCAAGGGTCTGCATGGACAAACAGAACCACTGCTTAAATATTGGCCAATTCCCAGCAATATGGAAACCAAATAGGCCCAGTCTTTCCTATCTCTCAAGTATCTGCTCTGTCCCAGTTTCGTGTATCTTTCATGCAGGCTTCGTATTTTCATCCGCATAATACACAATACAAGCAAAAATTACAACGAGTAATAATAACAATGTTAATAATAAAAAATGATCCATTTTTAAGCGTGGATAAAAAACATAAGCGAAACGGTGCCTAATTCCACTTCAAAGCCCCCATCCTCCCTCCTCCCACACACACACATTGTCCAGCAAAGTGGCATAACTGTCATATAAGATTTAACGTGAATTCTAAGTTCCAGGTACGGGTTAATACTAATCCGTAAAATATCTCCTATAAACCTAACGCTTAATCTAGGCGTAAACTTAACCTTGTCCATACCCTAATACTAACCTAACATCAGATCTTACATGTTAGCAAAGTCTTCATTCACAATTTATTTGGGGATTCTTAATAATTACCATTATAGTTTAGAAATTGGCCTCTTTTGTAATCACTCGCAAATGCACGAACAGAAGTTATATTTTAAGGTTATCCAATTCTAATTTATTGTGACTTAATAGCAATCTGTTTTTTTTTTTGTTTTTTTTTTTTGACATTATTGTTTATGTGTTAACATTTTTGCGATTTTGGTTTTTTTTTTTTTTTAGGTTTTTTTTTTTTTTTACAAAATGTAAGTAGCTAACTACACATAATAACAATAAGTATGCCGCTTCGATTAGATTGCCCACAAACTGCGTTTCAGAATTTCTAACCATTGAAATAACTAAGTAGAAATTGCAAATTACGCTATTATTGGCATCGACCAGTGGGTGCTGGCAAAATAGATTACCAAAGGAAGAGATTTAATACGGCTGATGCGTTATCGCTCTGAGATATTAACAGGAGCTTTGGATTGGCAATTTGTCTCTTAGATTGAGTTCCACCGATTGATTCCTACACAAAAAAGCTATTGGGAGATTGGTAGGAAATTTCATTTAAACGCAGGCCCGCTTGCTTGTTGTGTTGTTACGTGTAGTCACTGATTGAAATATGATACCAGGCAGGACGAAAATGAACAGAACGCTTCCTCAGGATACAAACATAGTTTCCATGATGAGCTGCCAAAGGAGTTTGTCAGGCCCGAAGCGGTGCCATCTGAACATGCGCACTCGTGTTATTGTGGAGATGGCTATAGTCGAATTAAGGTGAACGCGTCGTCTTCTGCATCACCGGAAAATCTAATATCTTCACACTGTATAGTGGCCAAATGTGACAATAATTATTGGTGGGGATATCAATCTGGGTGACTAATGCCAGGCGAGTCGTGGACAGCCTATTGGTAGCTCGCAGACTCGGGCCAGTGCCGACGAATATATTAAAGCGGATAAAAGCCCGCCTAGCATCGGAGCCATATTGTAGCCTGACTCGACCAAGAACAGTCCAAGGGAGGCGTCGACAAAGAGTGGGTTGGTCTTTTTGTGTTCACTGTGTCTGCCTTGGTGTGATTTGCACGATTAAGGCACGCGGTGAATGCCAAGGGGAAGCCCATTATTCTACAAAATCTTATGACATATACGGATATCTGTATCTACCGCTGTTAAGAATCTTTTGGAGGTAAGTGGCTTTTTCCCCCTTATGTAACCGTATAACTCTCTTCACCTTTCTCTCTCTGTTAACCCGATTCCATTGTAAGCAGAAGCTCATATGGTCTCCTGGAAAATGCTCTTTAACGTATTGATTAGTTCTGACTATGAACATGCCATTGTGTTGTAACCTTGCCTGTATTAGATATATAATCTTATTGAAGCCAGTGTTTTCTGCTTTGAGTCTGTGCTTTGGGTTGAAATTCAGTACTGCATTGGAAACCTCGCATATTACCAAAAGCATGGTCACAATGCCATAGACGAATCTGTGAAACAATGGACTGTTTGGCTTTCCCTTTGTTCTTGCTGTGGCGGTCGCCTGCATTAGCCGCGTGTGGTGGAATTCTGTATGTCAATTACAGCGCAAACACGATCGATCGATAACGGCTAAAGGGTGACATGGACGAGGAATGGTAAAGCGGTAGATGGCCGCCGCTATGCCCTCAGCAGTGTGGCTTCGTGCGCAGGAAATAGAATGAAGTCGAAAGCCTTCTCGAGAGGAATTATTAAGCACAAGGCTAACACATCTTTGCCTGAAGCCTGACAGCGTTAAACCCAACACAAGTCAGCTAATGTCGGCTTTACCAACGTTCATGGCGAAGTTGATTCTCCCTGCTAACATATACAAACCGGCAATTCTCATCTACTGATATCAATCTGCCATTAACTGATAGACTCGCATCACAAACATACACATGCACGAAGACTCCATACAATTACCTGTCACCGTTTATTAACTACTGAACACATATAAGGAATCAGAGCGTGTGATGGCAGCCAATATATACAAATACATGCTCTCACACACAAAAAAAAATATATTTCCAATCTTAGAAATCTAACATAGAGACGACTCTAAATATAACTCGAGTCCCTGAAGGCGTTGTGTGATCTCCTATTGGAATTTTTGAGTATCCACACCTCTGAGTCGATCAGAATTTATAGCGATATTGTGTATTAATCGACGATTCAGGGTGGAAAATCATTGTCCTGACATAAATTCACTGACTCATTTATAACTACAGAAATAGTCATCGGCATAGTGTTTACAATCCCACCGTTCAAAACATGTATCACATTAAACATACTAAAACGCCAATTATGTTTGTAATGTGTTATGTATAATGAGAGAAGTATTAAGTCCTGGTGTTAAACATGAACCAGAAAGATCATTGCAACCTTGGCATATATTGACCATGTGACTGGCTGGTACAGTGTGATATTTTATATTAAATGATAGTACTTGGTTGCATATAATTCATAAGCCTTAAACAACAACACGAATAGTCCATTCCATATAACAGTTAAGACAGAGACTACACGAATTAAAGTGGGTTGTAACTACCCATTTCGTTTTATTTTCTTGTTTTCGCAATGTTTTCGTTTTAACAATTTTTTCTGCTTTCCCGAAATTAACTGAGGACTTCATTTATGGTTGTGAGACTCTTTATCATCGGGAAAAGTCATTTATGGCAGACAATACCAAACAGTCAGAAACGATAGGCGACATTTTTGATGGTTTTGAGACAAATGGAACTGTTTTGTTTAGGGGCTGTAAATAACGGCCCAATCGTTCTTTCATTTCCTTAACCGCAGCATTTTGGAGAGTCCTATCTTTTTTTACAGCCTGTCTTTAAAGTCAGGGTTCATGGCATTTCGCGATGGCGCTGATATGAAGAAAGTCCCAGAGAATCCAATGTGGAGGAAATTGATGGAGTGGAAGAATCGATAATTCCAGAGTTTCTCCAAGACGTGCCACGAATACTCTATGAGACATGCGTCGCCATGGTGCCATGAAAGAAAATGCTATTAGCATCTAAGATTCGGAGGCATCGGACCAGACAGCTAGCTTTAGAAGTAGCCGGTCTTGGATCACTATTCTCGCCGATCCCCCTTACAGACAATAACAACTTCTCCAACTAATAATTTGCCAGATCAAGAGAGCCGAAAGGGGTGACAGCTGTGACGTAATTCGTGCCTCTATTCGATACGGACCGCATCCAGAAAGACAGATCACACAGGAAGAAAAAATAAGAAATTCCAAAGCATCCAAATTAACTGCAATTTGCAAAAATTACTTTGTTATTTTCTTTATAGAGTTTATTTTTTCCCCTGTAAATTACAACCATCACAGCAGTAGTTGCGTCGTTACTCTGATGGCTTTGTTCTTCTGGACGAGGATAATGGCTGTTATTATAAGACAATTCATTAACCGTAATATTCACAAAGTTAGCCGCTAATATTGGTATAAAACTATTGCTGTTCCCAAATTGATTTTCTGATTAATATAATTAAATATGTCCGTATTTAACGAGATGAGACGTAGATGTTTTGGCATAACCCGTAATCTTAGTATAGGCCTTCCCATAGTGACCAAGTTTCCAAGATTAGGCAAATAACAAATCAATACAACTTTCGAAGATAATTCCTTTAAAGATAGCATCGTTATTTCTCCAAATTACCAAGGGGAAGTGTCGAAATGTCTCATCCTATATGCAGCATTGTAGTTTTGTTCTGTGTTTTTCTTTCGATGCGAAGAAAAACAAGTGCGAGGAAATAGCTTTTGACATTTATTAAAAATATTATTTCTCTAACAAGATTGATTATTTTTCATCTCTATCTCGTTTCAGCCCGACAACCGAAAGAATTGCTGGCTTCCCTCGGGACTGTGTGATAGAATTGCTTGCTGCTTGCAGAAGACGCAGTAAAGTGAAATAATGCAAGCATTAATAGGGCTTTATAGAGAAATTCTAAGGGAGGCGCGCTTCGTGACGAACTCAATTTACACAGTTAACCAGGAGCTGTCCCTTTTCTGCCTGAACTCCAATCTGTCTGGCAGAAATCGATATTCATGTCCCGTTCTCTCTAAAAATACGGCTATGTGGAATGGGCGACCATCAGTTAAGCCCGTTGGCCAATCTAACCCTGTCTAGCACAATAAAGCAATGGTATGATAAATCAATCTGGAATGCGCGGAGATGTGCGTGTGGGATATGAATTCAAACGGGTGACAGAGCACCAGCAATGTGCATTATAAAACGCGCCCATGCGATTTAAGTAGAATGGATTTATAGTTGTTATCAACAATTACATGATTAAAACAGCAAATAATGTACACACGTCCTTCTTTGACTGGTATTCACGGTAGATTGGTATCTTCAACATATAAGCATACGCTACACATTCGTGAAGAGTGAGCCAGGTATTAGCGGACGGAGATTGTTAAATTTTATACTGGCTTAATTACATCGAATCTTCGGGAGATTTAATTAAGCCGATCTATTGTAGTCACTAATTTTAAAAGCATAGCAAATTGTAGAATTTGCATGATAGATCAATAACATTATCCGTAAAAAAAGTCTTGATAACATTTTGTTGTTTTACTGTTACGATTGTAACTGAAGTTTTCCATTTACAATTTAAGTGAGTGTGACAAATCAGGGGAGCTAATTCAAGATAACATTCTATGAACGCTAAAATTGCAATACACATTTGAAATACTTTTATCTGGTGCTATGATAAGCTGAAATGATTTGTTTCCTCTAATTCAATATGTAAATGCCAAAGACTGGAACAGCGGAAGCCACTCGGAAAATAACTGATATCTAATTTCTAATTAAACATTCTAACTAAATTATCTGGTTCGTTATAAGTTTAGAGAGAAACACTACAAAAGTCGATTAGGGAAAAAACTGAAAGGTGTCGAAATATATCATGTAAAGTAGAAATCATAGTCAAACCGTAGCTGGGTAATTTTTTTATTTTATAGTTATTAACCAAATTAAGATCATATAAAAAACATTAAACTTAGTAGAAATTTTATTTTATTCATCTTTTCTATAATTTAGTTGGATAGTAAAATACTTGAGACTTTAAATGTCGTAATATTTTTATAATAAATGAGCTAAAATTGTACTTCGAAATCAGGGAATAATTACCTTGTGGGAGATTTAAATTTTATACGGGAATGATTTTATTGGATGATAATGAGGGTTAAACTGTTTTGATTGATTAATACTCTTATTCACCAAATACATTTATATTGATATTATATATTAATTAGTATTCTATTAATATATATATTAAATACAACTACTTGTGAACAGTTGGCGTGAAAAAGGTCCCGGGAGGACTTGTTTTATCCGTAGATAATTTGTTTTTGTTATAAGTAAGTCTTTTTTACAAACATGTACTCCTACACGTATATACAGGGCGAAAAGGGAGATAATCACAATACTTAGAGGAGGTGTTTTACGGATGTTTTAAACAATGATTTTGATGCGATTTTTTTGATTGTTTAACTATAGATATTTTATCATCATGGATATAAAACCAATAATACTATAAATCCAATAAATTTAACATTATTTGTGTTTGCCTCTTATGTCTTACTACAAGAGATTTTATTTTTATCTGTCGATGAAGAAAATCATCCTAAATATTTCTAGTGAAAAGCATTGACAAAAATACTTAACAACAGATCTGCGCTGCATTGCCTCTCGGCTATAACAACGCTGACATAAATATAATCTCGGCAAAATTTATATGCGAAGCAATGTCATACTGCTGGAGTGTGGGCAATATCTGTAACACATCTGTCGGAGAACACCCATCAGTTACAGTTGATCGATCGTTGTTTAATTAGATAACAGAAGCCATTGTCAGAATTTATAGTGATTCTCAGAGATCACCAAGCTGTAGCTCTACAGAGTTACTCCCCCTTCTGTTTTTCCATATTCCTATCCAAATAAGCTAGGAAACGGCATTCTTCGTCTGAGTTGATTGGACTGCTTTATATTTATAAATATAAAGAGTTTATTGTTGGATCCATTACGTAAATCACATTAAAAGGGCATTTGATTTTACCATAACATTGATTTTTATAATTGGTAAAACTTTTACAAAAAATGTTTATCCGAGTCTGTGAAAATATGGATTATATTTTCTTAGGACATCGGTCGATGCAGAAATATGTTACAGTAGTTTTCTCTTCTTTGAATGTGAAGTGTCAATGAGACGAGACCCAAGCACTGTGTCGATGGACGTTCGCTTCTTCCGCTTGCTAGCTTAGCTCTGAGACGCGTGCGTGGATCGGCAGTATTTGTAACACATCGGTCGGGGACAGTAACAGTTGAAGTGGATTGATTGCTGTTCAATTAGATTAGCAGATGCCATTGTTAGAATGTGTAGTGATGCATGGGAAGACCCACATGGCAAGACTAAGGCCCTACAGAGTAAGTCCCCCTTCTGCCTATCTCGTCAATTTCCACATGAAGTCTGTAACATTTATCAAAGACGATATAGGCCCTCTAGTCACCCCCAATGCTCGCTTATTCAGACTGCCAAATATTAAGCAAACCGCGAGGCTTTGAAATGGCTTTTATAGTATTCCATATATACTTCCCCTGAAGCGCTACAATAGATATTTGACATTTACACATAGTGTTTATTGACTAGTGTAATAACTCAACCATATCAATTTAACCATTACAACTCTCACAAAGCGCTGATTTTTTTTTTTAATTAATTTTTTTTTAAGTATTTGCTCTATTTTTTCATTAAAAAAATTGCGCATAGTATTCCTCATTCAAACCAAGTGTGTATACACTATTCACGACCATTTTGAATTACATTTGTAATTAAATTTTAAAAATCGTTATATTCTGGCATTTAAAGTGCGCACCCATATCAACAAATTTGAAAACAAAACTCTTATTGTTTTAAAGCGGCTGGGCAGGTATTGGAAAATCATTATACCGGTTTTCAGACATGATCATATTTGCTAGTCCCATTAATTACCTGTGAAGACAAACAGCACATTTACAAGCTATTGCCAATTAATATAGATTCATTTTCATTACTTAGATTTATTGGGAAATTTTATTCATTCAAAATTCTTTCTTGGAGCACAAAAATAATCCCATAGATTTAATGCACCTCTACAATATATCAATATAATGAAAAATTTGTTATTTTTTAATGAGTTCATCAATGACTTCATCTTTTAAAAAGAGACTATACATTTATACATTCTGCTTTTTTGCTTTTCGTGCACTGTCTTTTGGCATTTTGGGCTAGGATAAAGTTGAAAGGGTGATAAATGCGAATCAAATGACCCGAAAATGAATGTGTATGAGAACAGGTATTTTTTTTTTTTTACAATTTTGTAAAAAAATTGTGATGGGAGTCCTACTGTTTTTCTATAGACCTGAATCTAAATTCCATTTCTCAATCTAGCTCAGATCGCTTCACCATCACCCTCACTTTCACCCGGGCCTTATGCGCCCTCTGAAACCGGTCCGGAAATTGAACCCACGACCCTCAGAGTTTAACACCGAAATGCCGGCCACCTCGACCACTATTAAAGCCACCCGGCCTTCTACGGTCTAGGTGGCCGGCATTTACTGCCGGTACTTCGGTGCCTAAATCTAAGAGGCGTTGGTTCGATTCCCGGACGGGTTTCAACCTGAAGAATTTTCAGAACTGGAATCTGTTCAAACTAAGAAAATGTGTGTGTGTTATTTTCATATTTTATTTTCTATGTTATACATAAATTCGGAAATGACAATATTAAACCTGGCCATTCCATAACAGTATGACGTTAATCTAAACGTAACATCAAACAGAAATGCTATTTTTTTAACATAATGGCAAGTCATGTAACTTCTGTGTTGCGGTATGAATGAATGAAAATGCATGAATGAAGGAATTATTATATTTATTTATTCCCAATGCCACTAATCCTAGAGTTTGTGAAAAAAAACACTAGTCACAAATTATATATCACTATGTATACGGGTACCAGGTTGATATCTATACAAGCAGTTGTTGTTGTTTCACGTGGGGACGGAACACTCACTTTCAGAGTTATATTGAAGCATCCACCAGTGCAGACAATAGGGGACAGCCACAACTAAATAATATACCCGACCTTTTTTCGAACATTTAAAATAACTAATTAAGCGCTATGCTAATTCGAATGTTAATGCATTGCGGATGGTTGTCTTTGAAATATGAAATAAAAATAATAAGTCGGAAAAGTCTCTCCCTTTAATGTAGCGAAATCCAGGTCAGTTAAATTGTTAAAGGAAGTAAATTCTGGGACAGAGTAAAAATTGGACGTTAAGTCGTGCTGAAACGACGACATTTGAGGCAGTCAGCACTCGATGTAATCAGGAAGTATAGAATAATTTTTTTTTATTTAAAGGTATAGCAAAAGCACTTTTACGAGAAAATTTCGGCGTTCCACTTCAGATAAATAAAAAACAGGTTTACTAAGTGGTCTTTATCTCGAATATTATTTCATAATATTCATATATTTTCATTTTCCGGTTTAACTCCTTGACTTCACTTCATTGATCGATAGCAGAGATAACTGTAATGTCTGACTCGTGGTCTGATATAATGCGTGCTTTTATTATTACTGTCGACTTAATGGAGGCAGTAATCTTTCTCGGCCTATGTATCTACTGTGGGTCTGTATAACTCAATTCACTTCTCGCCAAAAGGCCATCAGCTCTATCATATGTTACGGTTCACAGGACTCAGACTGTAGTTATACCGAGTTACTTCCCTTTCCCTATGTCGGACTTTTCCAATTAAAAGTATAGAGAACCAAATAATTACGCATGTGTCCTGCAGACTTTTATAAAAACAAATTGAATTGAGTTTTATTTATTTAACAAAATCGACAACATGTACTCTTAAAAATATATCTGTTGTAGAGCAACAGAAAATTCATCTAACTTCTCAACTAAGGTAATTTACAGTACAGATAACAATGTAAGGATTAAAACTTATATGCCATGCATTATAGTAAAATTAAATTAGCAATATGTTTTTTTTTGCGGGCCCATATAACTATACGTACTCTTTAAGCTATAACTGTGGACTGTTATTAAAAAGACATTCATCCATCTACTTAACAGAGAAAAATGCGTTTTAATGCGCAAGAAGATGCTGGGAGATATACAACAAACAAAATTGAACTCTTTTTTCCACATATCTTAATCAATTTTGACGTTGTCTTTTGGCAAGAAAAGTATTATTAACAGTGAACCAAATTCGTTTGTTTTGATTGGTCAAATTACAGGGGGATAAAAACCCATACACCCAGGGAGATTTCTCATGTCACAAAATTTTACAGGTAATTAAAAACAATCTGGCCGCCTCCACTTTAAATTGTGTTTTCACTTATTGTAAAAATCGACTTTCGTTACCACAACGTAGTTCAAAACATATCTGCTTTACAATCGCTGAATTTAATTGAAGCAAAAAACCAGAAACATTCTATTGCTGGCCGAGCGTCATTCATCTTTTTGTTGTGGCTGACAATTCCGTTGTCCTGACAGCTCTGACTATCAGGGGAGGTAACTTGGAACGCAAACAATTTTGATGCAGAACCTATTTGCAAATTGTAAAGTGAAGAAAACACTGGATTGTCGGATAATAACTTCATTATAGACGTTTTTTCCAGGGTATACGAACTTTTATGACGCTCACGCAAGCTCGTACACCCTTTCAGCTGCGGCCCTGGGCATAACAGTATGCAGGACGGTAAAAAATTATCCATATAGACTTCTAAACGCGTATATATATTTTAAAAAATCCCCCTAGAATGAAGCCTCATACGAAAAGACGTTGATCTTAACATGCATGATCCGTTAATTTAAGGCGAAACAGAGATTGGTTTGAACCATAGAAGAAAGAGTTATGTATACTGACCCAATAAGCAAGTGTCCACGGGAAACTCTCGATGTATAAAAATAAAAGAGTAAGATATTTTCTATTGCAAAGGAATAGAGGTCGCAATTTCCACTGCATTTTTAGCAGTAATAAAGGAAATTCTGCCCCAGTTTAAATATTAATCTCTGTATCAATATATGTTAAATTAACGATAACCTTGGATATTTCAATACTTAATATTTCCCTGTGTGCACATGTGACTTAATTCGAATTTTGTTATGTCGATTTTTTTATTACTACGTGAATTATTTTTTCTCCTTTTGACACGTAACTTCACTATTCTATACACACACATTATAGCGATTTAAGTTATAAGCCAGGACAGTGTTTTAACATAAAATTCTTGAAAAAATGAAAAAAATAAATAAATAAAAGTGAAAAGCAGATTGATTCGTAATCGTACAATATAAAAAGATTCGGGTAAGGATGACAAATGTGTCTCTTTATATGCCTAATATCAAATGGATGAATACATTGTATACTAAAGACACAAATATCCCTTTCTGATATTCACCTAAGTGCTTTATGTCATCCATATAGACATTTGTGGATAAATTATCAATACAACACACATATTTAGTGTCTCTGTGTCAGTGCTTCCAGTAGAGAGAACTTTTATCAGGATAAAAATTGACGGTCGTTCTGTCGTTTGAATCTCTGTAGCTCAGACGGTTAGACCGCTGGCCCTGCTAGTGAGAGAACCGAGCTCGAGTCCCGGTGGAGGCAGGATAATTTTTCTTTTACTACATTACAAAATGATATAAGTTTTGAGATAAAAAGCAGGCCCTGGAGTATTTAAATTATAAAATTACTCGAAAATACATCGACACCGTAAATCAAACCACCTTCTTGTGTGAACAGACACGGTTACTCCAAATTATGCTTAATCTATTAATTCTACATTTATCAAACCGAAGATCGTTTTCAAATTAAAACAAATTAGTTCATTTAAACAGTATCCGTTGAATACATATAGCTTAAGTTGAATTCAGCTACGATGCCTTTGTTTAAATATTCTGACAATTTTGTCAGTGTTTTTGTCGCATCTAGAATTTAGTTTGAGGTACATTCTCCAAGTACAATTGGTAGTACCGCTTGAAGGGATTGCCCTTATTCACAGAGTTTTGATTGGCTGACATTTTTTCATATTGTTATAAAACAACAAATTGCCGGAAATCTATTTTTTTCTTTAAATCGTAACTTCCGTTGTTGTGTGAAAATAAACCGTAATTCAACAAGGCTAGGAAGAATTAAGGAATGAAAGCGGTATGTTTTAGGCATACAAGTTGCTTTTGATATTCTACATACGTTTATATTACATTTAAATAAGTCAAATAAATGAAAAGTCACTGGAGCACTGCGTTAAAACCCGGTAAACTAACATTAACGTCTTTTTAAAACTATTCATACCTCTTGTGACGATAATAACTGAAATAGCTGAGATTTGGTTGCTTTTATAACGTATATATTTTTAAAAATATATTAAACATTAAATCATATATTCAAATACCAAACATGTTAAACGAATAAATTAATTGTATAATTATTAGATGAAAACAAAACATATTCAACCCACATAGCAAACAACTGTCGCTTTTAACATGTGTTTTAAGTACGAGATAAATTTGTTTCAAATTGCAAATGTAAACCTTGAGTTTGTTTTTATTCGATTATAAAATTGTTAACCCTAAATTATTTTTAAATATTTTCAAAAAATAGAAAAAAAAGCGTAGAGATGGTTTAATTAAAACAAAATTGAAGCATTGTTAGTTTAACCTTGTCATTTACCCTACGCTAGACAGGCTTTGATCGCACAAGAAAACGAGATCAGTTATTCCGACCTACAGTGGAAGAACAGTGACAGAACTATATCATACCAGCCTACAGGTGCTCGAGAGAATACCAATTGAAAGGTTGTTAACCCTATAGTTTCAAAATATCCTCACGAATAGGTCAATTGTGGGTTTGTGTCATTGCCAGACTTTCTAAAGAGAGCGTGGGGCATTAGGGATATGAATAAAATATAGATGAATGCGTCTGACAATTGCCACCATTGTTAGCCAACAGTCAGTCACATACATACTGGACTATAAGGAAATATATTCACGCCTAGCCATCAGACACGCCGCTCTTAGTTATCCGCTCCGGTCTCGTAATGTTAACACGATGGCGCCACCGGATCGCCTTTTTGCGTTTGGGAACACAGTTCCAAACACTAATCATCCATATATACCATAGTGCAGCTTGACCTCCGCTATTCGCAGATGAGCCATGCTAAATTACCTGGAACTACCGCTCTTAAATACATCAAAGGAGCCAAGTCAGATGCGTGCCATCTTGCCGAATCGTTCGCTGACATTAGATCGAAATTAAACGCGACCAATTCTTTCTACTGCTGTTTTCGTTGTGGAATTGTTGTCTACTTATCGTCACGTTACAATCTCGCCCTGCCATTTATTACTGTACTTGGGATGTTAGTACTGATGAAAACTAAATGACATAAAACGCTAAGCCAAATGTTTAATTGATTTATTTATACTGGCATAACGTTTACCTAAGTATTACTCTTTTCCAAGAGTGGATATCCGACAATTAATAACTAACACTAAGAAAGTTATTAACAAAAACATAAATATAACTTGCTTTAACTGAAAATTCAGATGCAAGTCAAAGTGATTAATTTAAAGAATAATTTTAGTTATACATAAAATGCAAAGAGTGTTCAATAAAAGTAGCCAAGAGGCTGATATTAAGTCTCGACAATTAAGTCCATCAGCACTTCGCTGTCACTGTGTTGTGACTTGTGAAGGTTTGGCTGACAAGATCATCTGCAGACATTAGCCGAGCAAAGGTGAAGGTCGTATATCCTGTGGCTGGGAAGCCATACACGATCGATTAGTTTAACCAGACGGACTGATAAGACTTCCCGCAAGGTTATTATGTCGTTATACCATCAAAGCTGTTAATATAATTTAAAAAACCCACATCAAAGTGATTAATTTTAAAGAATAATTTTAGTTCAAAAAATTAAGCAAAGAGTGTTAAATAAAAGCAGCCAAGACTCCAAGAGGCCGATATTAATGGTCTCGACAATTAAGCCTCTAAGCACGTGGCTGACACTGTTTTGTGATTTGTGACTTGTTTCAAAATATCCTCACGAATAGGTCAATTGTGGGTTTGTGTCGTGGCCAGACTATTTCTTAACAGACGGGGAGCTTGAAGAATATGAATAAAATTTAGATTAATGTGTCTTCTAATTCCCACCATTGCTGACCGACAGTCAGTCACATACTGTAATATAAGGAAATACATTCACACCTAGCCATCAGTCACGCAGCTATTATTTATCTGCTACGGTCTTGTAATCTTAGCTCGATGGCGTCTTCCAATCGCCTTTTTTGCATTTTGAAATACTGTTCCAAACACTAATCATCCATATATACAGTAGTGCAGCTTGACTTCATCTATTTACAGATGAACGATGTCAAAATGTCGAGAACAACCACGCTTAAATAAATCAGTTAGATGCCTGCAATCATTCCTGAATTGTTTGTTAAAATTAGATAGAAATTTAACTCAAATTTAGCTTCTACTGCTGTTATGTTTGTTAACTTCGTTGAAATACAAAAGACAGTGGACTTTTTGTCTACTTATTGCCACGTTACAACCTCGTTCCGCAATTTGCTACTATACGCAGGATATTAGTTCTGATGGAGACTAAATATCATAAACCGACAGCCAAATGTGTCATTTATTTTTTTATACTGGCATAAGGTTTACCTAAATATTGATGTTTTCCGAGGGTGGACATCCGACAAATTATAACTAATACTAAGAAAGTTATAAACAAAAACTAAACTATAATCTGCTTTCACTGAAATTCAAATGCAAGCCAAAGTAATTAATTTGGAATAATAATTTTAGTTAAACAATTTAATATAATAATAATTTTAGTTAAACAAATTATGCAAAAAGTGTTAATAAAAGCATCGGAGAGGCTGATATACATAGTCTCGTCAATTAAGTCCCTTAGCTATCACTGTGTTGTGTCTTATGGAGGTTTGCGCTGACAAGATCGTCTGCTGACATTAGCCGATCAAAGGTGAAGGTCATATATCCTGTGGCTGGGAAGACGATCAATTTGTACCAGACGGACTGATAAGACTTCCCGCAAGGTTACTAGGCCGTTATACAATAAAAGCTTAACTTATAAAAGAGATTTTTGAACGTAAAAAAAAATGTGTGTTTTTTTTTCTCTCTTTCTGTTGAGAAAAGGGTTATTTCAAACTAATGATGGTCTAGCAATCCAATGGGTGACGGAATTTCCCTATGAATCCAAGGATAACATAAAAAGACAAAACCTGGCAACCACAAGACGCAAGAAAAAGACACGACAAACGGATTACTATTGTTATTATTTATGAATGACACTGAGACCATAAGGGTTCGTGAGCACATAAGGGTTGTATGAAGTTCCATTTCAACCATCGGTAAATAAATATTAAACAAATGCGTTAAATAAATTAATAAATAAATTAAATATATAGCTATGCTGTTTTGTAGCGATAGGTTTACATCTGATACTGCTCACGACAACGGTTTCGGCCTGATGTACTTCGTCCGCATTGAAAATGCGCGTGGCAAATCCATAAATATATGTTTTTATAACGATTGGGCTAAATTTTACACAGGGTCTATGAAGTAATCCAACTGATTAGCAACAAATAAATAGTTTTTCCAAACAGATAAGAGACGCTGTCTTGATACCTATTGTATAAGTATTTGTTATACACTTTTAGCACGTTCAAACAATCAAATGAAGATGACAAATACATACCATTTCTTGTTGTGATATAATTCCTACGCTTGCTTTTTGCTATGTGGGATTTAATTTCGAACTCAAGTGTATTCCACATACATAATGACGGATTGTCCATTTAACACTAATGTTTGCTTAAATACAGTTGTAAGCCAAGAAGTAACCTGTAAAGACTACTACCCGATTGCCGGAGCCTGGCCGTTTGACTCAATACAGTTGTAAGCCAAGAGGTAACCTCGTAAAGACCACTACCCGATTGTCGGAGTCTCACCGTTTGACTTAATGATATACTTTATGGTCGACACGATGGACTCGAACCCGTGCACAGTAGATCAGAGTGGGACTGGAAGGCGCACATGCTTACCACTTAGCCAGGGACGCGTACATTTGGAAGAAACTTTTAAAACACTATAGCATTTGAAGCAGCTTGGTGCATTCTGTTGCGTCCATAAAGTGATTCATAAAATACAAGATGAAACTTGGATATATATCTAGACAGCCAGTGGGTTAAGCCAGTGGACGTTACTCGACACGTCTCGTTATGTACAGATATAGGGGGAATACAAATTTTGAATATGAAGGAAGATTGATATAAATTTTGCTCCCACGGAATATCCGACAATATGGGTTAGCGTATCGTTGACGTTAAAATACTTGTCAACCTCAACTGCATTTGTGGGGTTTTTCTTTTAATATTTACCTTTGTTGGTTAACCGTTGTAGAATGGGATCGATCGTTCTCTTAACAGCAGTACACTGCTATAGGGTGACAGAAAATAATTTGGTTTAGAATAAATGGCGGTTGTCCTAGCCGGTGATACTACCTGGGTGCCATAGAAGCCATCAGTTAAATTTACAAATTGGTCTGGAATCAATAAGGCCGTACACATATGCACAGACTGGCATGTCTTCAATTTTAAACCCGAAAACAAACTTAGTTCGGCAGTTTGCCGGAGGGCCGGAAAAAAGGACTATGTAGGCATATCGCTTTGAATTGTGATTTACGCTTCATATCAGCGAGAACAGAGCGCCAGCCGGAAATTGGAAATGTCACTTCATTGGGCAGATAAATAACCATGTCCGTCACAGCCTCGGGGATCACCATAAACAAGCAAAAAAAATATCTACACAATTTCTGAAGCCTGTATTATGCCATATATTACCCACCTCATTCCGTTACCAAACATTGTAACTGACGTTTTGACCTAGATAAGACTTTGCTATAAAACAGGCCACATCTCAGTATTTCAGTTTCTTGCATGACTGACACAATTACCCTTAAGTTTAAGCCGCTGTCAAGACAAAATTGCATTGCTGAAATCAGTTCCAGAAGTTAATCCACACTTAATCCCGATAACATAGGTGTCGAACGAATTATCCAACACTCAAGAACAACTTTAGGTGCCCTATGAGTCTTTAGCAGTCATTTAGCAATACGCGAACGCTACCACGATTCTGCACTACTATTAATATAAATAACAAATAGTTCAGGAAAATTTTTTTTTTTTTTTTCCCCAAACAGCTGTAACTGGCCCACTTATGCCGGAAATCATTTCACAAATAGAGAAATAGCCTGGAAAATCCAAACTGGAAATCTCTCACCTAAACAGACCCATATAAAATGTCATTAAACAACATGTATTTACCACTGATCATTTCACATCTGTAGTAAGAAACAGATAATAGATTAGCAATCAAGGTATTTAATACTATTGATTGTAATTTGTTTTTAAAATGACAATAAGCCAAATTTATGTAGATATTTTTTTTTTTTGTATTATTGAGAAGAAGCTTTTGTGGTAATATCAACTTAATATATTATACAACTTTGTGGACTATTATAGCCATACAACTATTACATAAAAGTGGCCTATGGTGATACAACCGTCTCCTTCATTAAACAAAACATCATCTCCATTAATTGATTTAATGCTGTCTGCAATGGTATTCTTGTTTGCCAATTTATTTTGCTTAATAAGTAAGGGCGTATGGTCAAACCTCCACTATTTCTACCGTCAAGTCTCATTATAACAAATCAATAAACACAGTTCGAGCGGAAGTTTTATCTTCATTTTATTCTGTTTTCGTCTACATATACCGTTTACCTATTAACACGTCAATGATTTTCTGACCATTAACTATATTAATTTTACCCTTACCAATAAGACTCCGCTGATTTCTTTTCAGTATTTATATTTTATCATTTTGTTTATATTATTGCCAACAAAAGAATAGAATGGAACTGAAGATAAAATTATTTTTATTGTGAGTGACAGCTGTTTTTTTTTAATTTTTTTTTTTTTATGCTATATAAAAGCATAAGGTGGATATTTAAGAATCATAATGTTTCGACATGCATATTTCTCATTTTGAAGCATGACTCTTTGAAGGGTGCCATTAAACACTACTAATGTGAATAAGAAAGAGCTTACCAGACGAGGTGTGGTCCTTAGTGAGTCACAAGAGGTAGTTTTTACGAGGTTTCTTCCCAGTTTTCATCGTAATTAAGGCAAGGCGCAGTTTAAAGTTGACAATGTCGTCAAAAAGCCAAGCCCAATGAAACAAACAAACAAAGCAATATCAAACAAACTGTCTTAAATAAAATGGCCCACTAGCCTATAAACCGAACCCCGAATAGTTCTATTTTGGAAATGATATAAGACCTGAGTGAGAAGTCACCGCATATATCGGTGAGCTATTATAATATTGCAATGGTCAAACTCTAACTAGATTTAGTGATGGTTGGTTGGGTGGTTGTTGATTGATTGATTGATTGATTGATTGATTGATTGATTGATTGACTGGTCGGTTAACCAGATTGGTTGGTTGGTTGGTTGGTTGATTGATTGATTGGTTGATCGATTGATTTATTGATTGATTGATTGATATATTGGTTTATATGTAGTTTGTGAAAGATAAGCATTTTGTTGAGGCAGAACGCAAGTTAACTTTATACTACAGATATGTGCGTGACTTAAATGCGCCCAACCTGTTGACCAGACAAAGCGGTTATGAGTAACCTGGAGAACAAATAAAGGTGGAATTTCGAGTTTATTCAATAAAGCATCTACGTGAGTCAAGTTTAACCAGAGGTTCTATTAATTTCGGTACTGTAAATAGTATATTACTGTGTTAATCATGGTACAGTATATACTACGACTGTGTTGGTTTTGCTGCAGTATACACTATTAACGTGTTAATATGGCTACAGTATACACTATTACCATGTAAATATTGGTACAGTATACACTATGACTGTGTAAATATTGGTACAGTATATACTATTACTGTGTAAATATTGGTACAGTATATACTATAACTGTGTTCATCTTCGTACATTAAACAGTATAAATATGTTAATCAGTTAAGAACTCTTTGTGTATGGTGGAGCTTGGCTTTTTCTACAAAGCATGCAATTATTGTTGTATACTACCAACCTAATTAGCCCGGAAACGTTGCGTATCAATAAATCAAAAAATTGGAAATCCATAAAGTCCTGCTTGTTATTTTACAATTCCAAATTGTAAATGGTACTTAAACAAATGAATAAAATTGACCATAATCATTCAGGCCATTGTTCATATTTGGCATGTTATCTACCATACCAGGTTGTAAATGCTACTTAAACAAGTCAATAAAAGTTACTATAATGAAATGCGGTCATAGTTCATGAACTGTCTTATTTCGCATGTTGTATCAGTCCATGTATAGGCGTGGAGACGCCGTGTGTTCCGATGATGTCTTCGAAGATACTATATAGACTTTTCTATTAATGCAACCTCTATACTTGACACTTGACATTAGAGACTAGGGTTTCGGAGAAGACGGCTTAATAATCATGTCAGTAATCAGACACAATTTAACACATATATAACATATAAAATCAACGAAACAGGGCTTAAAGGGCTGGATGTTTGATACGATATTGACGCATGTTATCTCAACAATTAGACCGCCAGTCAGAAGCTGTCAGACTGTTGTCACTTGTCGGGGCTTACGCTGTCAGGAAAGGCTGCGGATATTTGTAGATCAAATGTCAAGGATGTATATCCAGTTGCTGGGATTACATATGCCATGGATTTACTTATGAATTATCAAACAGACATGAAGGCCTTCGCGAAATTAAAGTTTGTTTTCATTCTCTAAAAAAATCCGTGATACACTTAAAATATGCCCCTTTGACGTGCAAATATTATTAATGAACGTATCTAGATAAATATTAAACCTCAGTCATTTTTAGGCAGCAAGACACGTTTTGAGTCCTCACATACATTCAACAGGTCAATACACGTCAATGTTACGAGTCCAGATGCCTGAGTAAAACATTAAATAACCATCAATAATATTACATATATTTTTCATTGTTGATATATACATGAATGCACAAGTGCTTTTCGGAAGAATTGTTCGTAATACTTTTTAAAATCAACAGAAATACAAATGAAAAACCCACAGTAGGTATCTCATCCGTATATAGCCTTATTTAATTTTACAACAGACACATGTAACATGCCATCAAAATGTGTTTAAAAAATGACCAACGGTAAAGCCTGCCGAACACGAGCAATTCATTGTGGGCGGCTTGTTACAAGAGATTTTCCGTCGGCCACAGCTTTTGCCGCTCACGGAGCCATTCTTAGTCGGCGATTCATCCAAAGTAAGCTGACATTGATACCACGTGACAAAAAACTTAGCATTATGTTTTTGAAAATTGAGTTTCATTGAAAATTGTATATAAATTTTAGTCTTGATTTTGAACATTATAGGAAAACGCGACGGAGCTAGTTCATTGTACATACATCAATATTTTCGAAAGTTAAATCATGCGACTCTATCTCGATTAATGATTGGATGTATAACTTATGGCTGCCCGATTTCTGTCGCATGTTTGCCGCACACGAGGAGATTAGTCGCCGATAGTGGGCGACGAGTTGCAAGATATCAAATAAGTTTGATCCCTTGCCAAAAGTCGAGGACAGTGTCCAGTCCATGTCACAAGCCCGCCGCACACCGAGGGATTCCCTTGAGATTATTAGACAGGGACAGAAAAAACGCTCTCGTGTGGGGCGGGATCAAGCAAAAATCAACAATTTGCATCACATAACTTTATCCAACGAAACGTGCTTGACCTATAGATAAAAGACAGTGATTGTTATACGTAGATTTGGGTTTTACGCCGTACTTAAGGTTTTCCCCTCACATGTCATAACGGCTTGTCAGCCCAGTTGGTGCAGGAAACCACTGTCGACGCCACAGGTTACAAACACAGACAAGATACTGGACAAAAAATGAACGTAATACAGTCGTCACAAACAGATCCATTTCATGTTGTCCCTTAGCTCCGATTGCGACAGGAAACGCCATCCCAACCGCCATCCCAACACTGTTTTACGTGTCCCAAAACATATCCAAATGAACGACTTTCTGTTGTTGCTAACGATTTCTTTGTTTTACAATTTATGATTTGGCTATTTTCAGAGATAATTAACAGTAACCAAATGCACCATTAGGACTTAATAATTGTGTTTGTGTAATCCACATTAAATCCCTACCTCTGGAAATTATTTAGAAGCAAATGGGCAAACGAGACTTAAGCAATGAAGATGTTTACAATCGATCTTCTATTTTTAACTGGATATCCGTACGAAGTGTTTCAAAAGCCTAATATTCACCGAAGTTATTACATGGTCCAATGCCAGCTGGTTAGCCAATTTAGCCTTTGATAGCGAAAACTTCTGCTGTCCAGGTTATACTAGTCCAGAGTGTAACAAAAGTTTACTTTCTTCTCAAATTGATCTATTTCAAACGAGAAATATCTTTAAAATACCCCCATTAAATGTTCTTTATGTGTTTGTTTTATTTGGTTACTTCTCAGAAAAAATTATCTGGGAAGCCGTTGCTGTTAACAGCTTAAATAAAATAAGTCTGCTCAAAAGAATTGGATAATTTGGAGAAAAAAACTTTGGATAGAATCTTTCTTGCGAGTAAGGTGTATAAGATTCAGTAATATATAAAGCCAATTCGTGAATGTAAGAAAAGAAAAAAATGCTGGTGTTTCTCAGTTTCAATTGAATCGTTGGATTAGGGTTTTGTCTCGTGCTTAGATTTAATTTACCTTATTTACTTAAAGGGCAAACAAATATGCACAAAATACTTGCTCAGGTCGTCTTTAAATGAAAACTGGGAAAGGACTAGTCCACCCAGATTTTATTCCCGGCATCACTTATGATATGGTCCACCATGTACTTTTTAATTTTATTGATTGTAAATGAATAATCAACTCAACTGTAGTTTTGTATTTGTTAAGGAGCCCTCAGGTATTAGGATTCCTGCCTAACAACGGATGCCAGTCGTCAGACAGAATTCCATATATAAAGAACGTGTTACCTTATTAAAAATAACCCAGACTATAATGCGCGAAATACATAGGGTAAACAGCTTCTTGTAGGATTCTAGTATTAAAAGATTCTAGAATTCTAGGTTATTGAAGGTCTTTCAATAAAAATAATTTATTATCCCAAACAAATCCTTTGTTTAGTTTATTTAGAAGGTATTAAATAAAGGTCACGAAATTTAGACAGCCGGGATGTGTGATCTGCTATGATCTCTCTGAAGATGCTAATCTGTTGTCACTTGTTACGATTTACGATGCCAGTATTTTCTGCTGACAAATATGGATCAACGGTCAAGGCTGTAAATTCAGTGGCCGCATTTTAAATGAACAACACGGACATTTATAACCGAAATCGCCTGCTCGACAGTCGACGGAAATCACTGTGGATTCCACTGGGAACAAACGAAGACGATACAGGACGTTTACAGGACACAATAAAACACACAGCGGCTTCGTGCTGACCCTAAGTTCTGAGAACAGAATGGCAACAAAAGCACCCTTCAGCAACCCGCGACTAAACGTACTATTTGCACTTAATATAATGACACATTACCTCCATGTCAATTTTGTGCGGATGTCATTTTGTTTTCTACAGAAATTGACTGGAAAGTGTATGAATACATTCTTAATTATATCAGCATCTATCGTTTACTGCCAGGCTTGATCTTGTAATAGATGTTTACTCCCAAAGAGCTTTTTGGATTGATCGATATATCGATCGATTGATTGATTGATTGATTGATTGATTGATCGATCGGTTGTTTGATTGATTGGTTGATTGAGTCCGGTCGGCCAACTGATTGATCGATCAATTAATTAATTGGATCATATATGTCACTGATGATTGATTGACTATCTAGCGCAGTGCTTGGCTTGATTGGTATGTGTTTCCGTTTGATAAAAAGCAAACGCACACAAAAGCACCTACTTCTCATAGCAAATGTCTGATTAAATTAGAGCAAAGATAACCAAATGGATCGAAAGAATAGAGCATAGCTAACCTTAAGGCGAAGGCACCAATGAATGATATGACTTAAATCTGTTACAACACATGGCCATAAAATCGTGTGTGCTCATTGTTTGTAAGCTTAGGACTTAAGTCGTACATTGTAACCTGAAGGATAAATACTCAATTCCTTCTATAAATATCCACAAGTACTAACTTTTTGTCAGGCACTATATTCGACATTGGTTAGCGTAAGCTCTTGATATTTAGGAGTCTTGCCTAACCAAGCATGTCAAGCGTCAGACAGAATTTCAGAGGTATAAAATGTATGTTTTTTTTAGCGGTATATAGAAACAGATAGATAATCTGAACAAGAAGGCCCGGATGTGTGATCTGCTATTATCTGTGTAAAGCTATTGTCACATGTTAAGATTTAAGCTGACAGGAGTGTCTGCTGACAAGTATGGACCAATGGTCAGGGTTATGTATGCAGTGGCCCGATTTTTAATAAATTTAGGGAAATGTTCAGCTAAAATTGCAAACCAACATTTAACAGATGAAATGGCACAAAATTATATTCAAGTGGTTGCCCTGGTGCTCTCGGAGTTGCGTAGCCATAAGAACCGGCTTTGTTTGTGAAGGTTCTGTATTGTCTGTGACATTGTCCACCCTTGTCTTTGTTTGCTGAGGTTTGCCTGACCCGTTAAACTGAAAGTATGAAGATAAACATACATCAAGCAAAAAACAAATCACCCACTGTAATATAGCCTTTTAATGTACACAGCATGCATGTAGATTTATGAGTCGTAAGTTATTATAGACATTTCTTATTAAGCGCAGATAATATAAGGGTAAAGTACAATAAGAAAAGACAAATGGTGAGTAAACAGCTTGTAGAGGCCTGTGATTCTCTGAGTTTTCTTTCCTGGCATTGAAGGGGATACTGCAGAGGTAGTCGAATGAATGGATGGATGGATGGATGGATGGATAGATGTATAAATGGACGGACGGACGGATGGATGGATGGATCGATCGATAGATCGATGGATGGATAAATGTATTGTTAAATGTATGGATGGATGCGTGGATGGATTGTGGATGGAAGGACGGACAAAAAAAATTGCCATTGCGTTTGTCTGTGGCTATAAAAACGGTATAAAATGGAGCACTTTGCTAGCCACGAACCAATCCATCGGCTAGTTCTTATAAGTTTTGGGATTCCTCAGATATTAAAGTTCAACGAGTCCAAAGCAACCTGACAAAATATGATTTGATTAGAGAAAAACAGAGAATGACTCTATCTAATCCTCTTCTCGTATTAATGATCTGTGTATTAAACTAACAGACTTATCTAGTCGCCAACCGTCGAAAGTGGTTTATAGCTGACCGATATGCGCCATTTATCGTACAGCGAACAACCGTAAATATTATAGCCTTTCAAGAATGATAATTAAACCAAAAGTCATATTCGAAAACTTGGTGATTTACACTTAAAGGTATTTCACATATATGACGACGATGTATTCTATCGCTTTCAAAATGTTGGACAGTTAATCTTTCTCCAGTTCTAAGTAAAGACAGCATAATTATTCTACAAACAAACTATCCTTTGTCATAAGACGCATACTTGAAAAAACCTGGATTCTAATCGAGTGTGTAGTTAATACTTTGGCGGGATTTTGCATTTAATGCGAATTTATCTTATAAAGAACGGATCCCAATTGATCTCATAAGTTATGTATCTCTGCAGGGATACGTAATTTATCAGATGTATTTGCATCATATTATTTTTTTTTGTAAGGGTGAGTATAGCATTAAGTAGATCGTATAACAAAATTAATTTGACTACAAAAAATAGATTTGCCATTTGAACAGGGACATCCAAAACAACTTACACACTTTGAGTCAAATGTGAGTCCACATGTGTCTGTCAAAACATAAGGCGCAGAACGTCTCTCGGATATAACAATTCTATGCGATCAAAGCCTCGGGCACATAATGACCGGGAACAAGGAAAGATAATTTCACTTCCGTATATAATGCAATATTAAAACATATTAACAGGTCATTCGAGTACATACATTGAACTATCTGCTTAATGTACGTCATATTCGTTAATAATTACGCAGGAAACTGCAATGGAAGAGGTTCGAAGCCTCGTTATCACGTACGACATGTAATACCCCATGGATATTTCATCTTCGTGTTGAACCCATCACCACCGAGCATTGGTATCATATTAATCAATTACCCTAAAATGTGATGCTTAAGTCTGTCAACAAATAAACATTCAAATTATACTACAGGTTGCGACCTTAGAATGACAGTTCTAATTATCATTTTGTGAAAATAGCTTGCAAAGTTCAATTGCTACTTGTGCTCACCTAATTGAAATATAAGCTGAAATCTAATTGGTCCTCTATAAATTTCCTGCCTAGGTAAGACTAAGCCTCATTGATGGAAAGTTGCAGATGGAACCCTGTTATTTTGAAGAAGGTGCCCACTAGTGAATTGGAACTTTGTCATTCTGTTGTGGACATAAGACTAACGAATTTTACATAATATTCTCCTGCTAGGTAGACCTTTGTAATCCCAATATTATCCACTATCAAACTCATTTTTGAAATTTTCTTTTCTTGGCATTATTTTCTTTTCAATAACAAAATATCGACAAAGAGTCGAATCATTTCTTTTTTATTTTGTTCATATTGTAGATAATCCATATTGTATAACAATATGTTTTAAATATTTAATTTTTTACTGTCTCCATTTGTCTCAATTTTGAATTTTATCTCTTTATATTCTCTTCATCACATCTATGAGAAAAATGAATGTTTTGATATCTATTTATTTTTGTTTTCAAGTCAATGATTGATTCATTAGGTATTTTGTCATTCACGTAAAAATACATTAAATTGTCTGCAAGAGTTTTGTCATGATGTGTGTGCATATTTATGTGGAAAGAATGGTTGCCTTCTGAAACACTTCTGGTTGGATTTTATGAATCTATGTACACCGATGTGCACTAAGTCATGGACTTTGTTATCTGAGCCCAATCACTTCAAAGCTCTCTCAAGTTTGCTTATTATATAAGGCATCAGGAAAACGCATCAGATTGTGTGAGACGCAGACGTGTTTTTTGTGAAAAAAAATAGTTCGGCAGCGGTATTTTTTGAGTGGCTCTAAAGGAAAGACGAACATTGTTTAAAACCAGAACTGTCATTGATTCGGGCACTTCGAGCTTTTGAAGGCTATTAGCCGCTAACACCAACTTTAACCGCCAACAGGGGATTAGGGTTCGGACTTTATCATGGAGTGACGTCATCTTATAGAGGATTTCACTCTCAAGGCAACATGATTGCATAATCAGTCACTCAATCAGTACATGGATAAATTATGTGATAAATTCTATTATTTCCTTTGTTGTTGTTTTTTATCAATAGCTATGTATCCGCCTTATTAATAATAACGCTTTTTTCATTTAAAGTTTGTCCTAAAATTTATTAATTTGATTAATATTGCTAGTCCCATGTTTGTGATATATACTACTTGTTTCAGCGGTTTTAACTATATTTTGAATTTTACAAAATCGAGTTAACAACTACATCATAGAGATTTGTCTTACTATCTAAGAGTTGGAGAAAGATAAAATTCCCTCACTTTTACCCCTTCTCTATTTGGATATCCCAAAAGTCTCTGACGTGATTACTTTGCCCCATGCCTTCACTCCTGTACATTAGGCGTTACGGTTACATTGGATATTGGTTTCCATGGCAACGAGACAATCTGTTTTCAGCAGGTTTTATTTAGTCGTAAATCCTCAAGTTACCCATGGTTAACGAAGTCCAGGATAATACAGCAGCTTCGCGAAATTACCGCTCAGATTAATCTACTTCAAGTCAGACAGAGAAAAAAAAAGATCTAATAAAAAGCTGTTTATTTGTTTTGGCTTTTACTCTGAACTCATAGTGAATAAAACGTGGTGGTGATGGTGGGTGGGGGGGGGGGGGGGGACCACCCATAAAATTCTAAACCAAAACGTTGTCGTTAAAA
>JARFOD010000014.1:10605-25879 GCA_031763545.1 Mopalia muscosa | reverse complement strand
CCGTTCGCGTGAATTTTCGTTTGCGTAACCTCCACGTAACCTGAACGAGCGTTCGCGTGAAAAAATAAGGCCTGCAAACCGGTACAACAAAAAATTGTGCTTAGCTTAGTTTTATTTCACAAGAAAAAACAATTGTCAACCCATACACCAAATTTCTAATGAAGACAATTTAGGTTTTCGTAATCAGATCAACATAGGTAACATGCATTGATAAATTTAATGGATTTATAATGATAATCATGTAATATTGTTACACATGTCATGATGTCAATGATTTCAACATAATATATTATAATAATATACATAATTTCTCTATGTACAGTTTATGTGAGTTTAACTTTAGTTAGAAGGTAACATGGCCCAATCAAGACCTGGAAAAAGTTCAGTGAATGATTCTTCCCAGCCAGAGCTTTCTAGCGGTGAACTTGTGTCGCTTAGAGGAGAGCCAAGGTCACTGTTGTAGTCGCCAATCCCGGAATCTGCGCACGACACAGAAAGGGGAGACAATGCTGCAACTGGCTGAGAAAGAAGATCAAGAGATTGGTCGGCTGAGAAAATGTCTGACATATCCATCGGCGAACAGTCTGGTGTTTGAATAACATTAGTGATGTCTGTACACAGATCAGATTTAACACTTATTTTTTCTTGTGAAACAGAACTAGATGTGTCCATGACTGGCACTGCTTGGAGACCTTCCTGCTTAAATAAGTCCTCAAGGTCACCCAATGTTACACTTAGGTCATTTTCTCTCAGAGCTTTTGGTAATTCCTCGCTCTTTTGTAACAAAACTTCACAGTTCTTACTCTCAGAACTATTGTCAGTAACTAAACTTTCACTAGAGTCTACAATATCGATGGTATCCACTGCAGGAGAGGTCTCTGGCATTACCACCACTTGAACGGCAGAAGCACAATCAGTCTTATAATAAACATGGTCAAATTTTATAAGTTCTTTGACGGATTCCAGCTCCTCTGTTGAGGGCCCCACCATTTTGGGTTGCACAGAGCTGTTTTCCTTGCTGGTGATAAATCCAGTGGAACTACCTGCTCCCATTTTGGAGTCTCCAGTTTCTCCTTGGCCAACTTCCCCACTGATTTGTTCGAGGAGGCCAAGCAAAAAGTCAGACTGAAATAACAATGGAAAAAAACATAATTAGCTTGAAGAGCAAGACTTAGTGCTAAATGTTTGTATAAGTTACATTGCATAGAAGACTGGGTCTGCAGCCATGGCTTCATGTGAGGTGGTTAGCGTGTCTGTTCACTAACCATACTTAGATGTTCCATTCACTGGTTAAATTCTGCTGGTCGACCATCAGGTATACAAATCAGCCACACAATGTGGCTTCAGCACAGGTGGTGTTTTTCATATGAGTGAAATACCCTTAAGTCAATAAACAAAAACCCTAATCAACAAACCAGCTTGACTGATAGAAGTATGTTAGATTTATATGCAGTCATTTCTCATTGGGTATGGAGTTATTTTAAGCAATTAAGCAACTCTGAGTATACATTTTGGTTCCAGTTTGATTTAAAAACAAAAGACTATTAGCTTTAAAAAATACAAATGGATTGAAAAAGAACACAAGTTAATACTAAAATGTAATTATTGCCAAAAAAGACAACTGTGTCTTGATATACATTTGAATGTAATTTATGTCGGAACAAGGAAACCATATTTAATATTTTTCCGTTAAATAACAAGTTAACATAAACTGAATAGTCTTTCCTATACACACCTCATTGTCAGAATGCAACCTAGACAGTACGTCACCCAATGGGAAAGAGTTTGGATCTGCTCCTGCTGCAGAGGGGCGTTGAGTACTGCTGACTCAGGGGATCCAAGCACTTTCTTCTGGGTGACACAACTGCTATCGGTCTGTCCTAATCTTTCCTTTAATTCGTGATTTTCTTCTGTCAGTCTACTAGACTTTGTTCTTAAGGTGCCATTTTCTACTTGGAGCATTCGATTTTCAGCCTCAAGTTCAGCAACACGTATTTCTAAATCTGACATCAAAGCCTTCTTCCTATCTCTTGCTGTTTGTGCGGCTACTCTGTTCTTCATTTTCCTGGAATATAGGAAAAAAGATTAATAATTAATTATTGCATCATTATCATTTATATCTATTAAAATTTGAAACACTTTTTGCTTCGAAAAGATTAACACTTTGTAGGCAAATGCATAATAAACCTTTATCTCCTTTTTACTTTCAAAGCATCGTTGGTATTGGTTTATTAAGAGACAATTATCTTTGTTGTCACCACTTACCTGGCAATGTCCGCCCACTTCCGAATTTCATCATCTTAGCTTACAATAATTAACGCAAACAATAATGAATTGTCTGCTCAGTGGCAATCACTAATATTTGTTTGCTATTTCAGCCATAAATTACTATTGTTAAGTTCTTAAATCTTCACTGATTTTAATCTAATTATATATTAATTTGACAAATTACATGTACATCTAGACCTCAGCTAAGGACACTGGTTGACAAGGAGGCATATCGAAATGGGACACAAAACTCCATTCCCATAATGAATCAGATTAATAAATAGGCTAGGCCTATGGCATCTAAATATTTCATCATTTTCCTTTGCTGGATAATTAAATGTGAACGAAATAATTTACCTCCTCATGACTTTTTCATCCGGAGAAAGATGAGTTAGCCGTCTCCTTTTTCTTGGAGCGCACTCCATATCGTCAGAGTTGTCAGAACTCGGGGATAGGCTGGGAGAAGGGCGTCGGACAGTTGTAATCACGATCGTTTTCGGAGTCAAAGTGGTCGCCATTTTCGTCATCAAAGTGTTACGTTGTTGTTCAAGCTTAAATAAACGTCATTTGCTTTGTAAAGCTGAGCGAACTTAAACTTGTGTCAGGTCATTTCGCCGTATGCGTCTATTTCTTCCTCATCATTTTGAGAAATTTGTCAAGCTACCACCGTGGCATTTTCTGATTGGCTGATCGAAACGCGTCATAACCCACGTGATGTCCTCTCGCGTGACGGTAAACAAACGTGCGTGGAACAATTTTGCTGGCAAGTACCACGTTTTTAATGTTAAAACGAATCAAAAGCAATTTATGTCCCACATAGTAAATGTTGTATTCAATAAATATTAATAAAACCTTACCCAGGTCTGTATTTATAGTATACAATTCAAAGATAAAAAATATTGGAGTGATTAATCTGCGGATCTCATTCTGATGCAATATATAGGCCTAGCTGTCATGATCTAAATTTAGAAACATCGTCACACGTTTGCGAAAGCGTACTTTTCCTTGTAGCCTTATAAATAAGACCTAGATATCCAGGTCTTATTTATACGGCTAGTTTCCTTTTTGAAAGGTAAAATGATTATTAAATATCCAAACATACAAGGCTTGTGTGGATGTGACAGCTGCAACAGTATTTTTTATTTTTTATTATTTTTTTTTTTTATATCTACAGCTGATAGCTTTTATCTCAAGATTAAAGTGGTTTATGCATATGATGGCGCCTTGATATCACAAGGAATCTTAAGTTTGAAAAAAGAGAAGAGAAAAAATTAGCTTGTTTCCACCGGGATTTGAACCCAGGACCTTTGAATATTATAGCTATATACAGACGCCCACAATTAAGGAGCCGGATACAAAACAAGTAACAACAACATCTTGAAAATGTAGTTCAACAACTTAAATTTTTTTAAAAACAAGAATATATGTTAAAGGCCCTACAACATGTGCTTTAGATACGAAAATGTATCCTATATAGACTATAAAGTATATAGAGAAACGAGGTACAGCTGTAGGCCTTAACTCTAGAAAAAAGGCCTGCTGCTGAATACTAAATAACGTTGAATCCGCATGACCTAATTACCGCGGAAACGAGTTTGGTACTGCTGAGAAATTGTTGATTTTGACATGAAAATGGACATCGAGTGGTCGTTTTATGTGTCGATCTAACCCGAAAGTGGTCAAGGAAGACAACGAGGTGGTTTATGTCAAGGTAATTTTTTAAAAATATATATTTGAAGATAAAGTTCCGAATCATGGTATCGTTCAGCTATTTCTAGCGTTTAGGAAGCGTCATGTAGCATTGCTATATGTACCGTTAGATCTCTCTTCATATGAAGCTCACGCCATCGGCCGTATATATTTGTTTTATATGTATCAACATAACTTTGAGTGATTCAGGCAATAAAACACCTCCAACATAATTTAATCGGTCTAACATAAATTGTAAATTTAATACCTACAAGTGGGCATTGGTACATAGACATAGACTGGTTCTAGTTACCAGGGATTAGGTGTGTAACTAAATTAACATTTTTTTGCCTTTGTTTCTCTTTTCAATCTGGCAAGCAGTTCACTTGTCCCACCCATCACTAGCCTTTGTCATGTGGCTGCAACTGCAAAACAATATATATTCTGGTTCTATGTCCAATTATGTCAGACATCATTATCGCTCAACGGTTGAAACATAAAGCTCGGTATGACGAATGCTTGATGCCAAGCGTTCGGGGCGTTCAACTATGGCTTTTTACCCGAACTTCACTGAACTACCTCACAACTATTAAAACACAGATACTTTCAAACTAGGAATATTTAAGAGGAAACCCATCCATATGTAATAAAGCATAATAACAACTCCTAAAAATATATAGGGAATTCACGACTGATTCAACGTTTCGGTTTATTGATCATACTTTTATTTAGCAAATCATCAACTTCAGCCGAGGTAAGTAAAACTTGAGCGTCTTCATTTCAGAGTCTGTACTCACTAATCGTTAAAATTTTTTGAACACGTACTCAGTTGAGAACAAAACCATGTAACATTCAAGCCACTTAAGTATGATGTTGTGGAGGTCTTCAGTCATTTATGGTAAAACTGTATTTCGCTAATTTTGTCGGAGTTTGTTTATCACTGTCAAATCGAATCGAAATGGATACGTAAAAATTAATTGGCTATCATCTTAATGATAACAAATCTGCAGTCCGGCCGAGACGGTCTTGAGCACGTTCCGGACCTTGCTCAGGATTCGTGCTCAGCATGGCCATCAGTAATGACCGCGTCAGTTGCAATTTGAGATTTTGTATGTACCCTATTTTCATTGTCGTTTGTCGGCGACACAGATTCTGACCATGGAAGATTTTCATTTTACCAGGTTGCTGTGAACTGACAAAGGGGCACGGATGGAATTGGGGTAAAAAAGGTAGCGGGAGAACTCCGATAGCCGGTTGCCTGGGAAAGTTTTGGATTATATGCAAGCGGAAATTGATGAGTACAGGTAAGGAGCTATAAAGTCAAACGTTTGGATCAATCGACGGAATTTTTTTTACGGTGATTCCCTTTGAACAGATTTTCTTTCTGTACAGTTTGGATAAAAAGATCTCAATCTACAAGACATTTTTTGCTAAAGTTGTACCGCCAGTATTGCGTACGCCATACCAGAAGGGTATCTGGATCTCTGAGAACGGAGATTGTTCTCAATTTGTTTTGTATAACAAAGACTCCAAAGTCTACTAAGCTGAGCACCAAATATGGCTCTGAGCGTACTCCAGTTCTTATATAACACCGGTCCCAATAGAAGGTAAAGTATTTAAGAATATACTGAAAAGTTGCATCAATTATAAAATTCTCTATCTTTTTCAGGACAGGTTAGTATGCTTTATTATGTAAAGGTTGTCAGTGGTATTCATAACATATCTAAACATAATAGGTGTATTTATCATTTTTTAAACATGAAGCTATTATATTCCAATTAACTGCTGACATTATCAATGTAAGACATAAGGGCCACATCGCGCACCTGTTAAAACACCCGGATGATCTGCATGTAAGTATAGACATTTCAAGGTAAATCCCTCGATATATCAACTATTACTTGGTAGGATTCATATGTCAACTATTTCACTGTTCACACATCACGGCTGCAGTTTGATTGAAATTCTAGCAACCTTTTATGTCTTAGAAAAGTTGAGAGAGAGCAATCAGAATGACACTGAGGATGAATTATTAGTATATTAGATTAACGAGAAATCACCAGGTAAAAATAGACGATTTTCAAAAGGGTTTAGAGAGTAGGCCTATACAGAATATATACTGTCGGTCTCTCTTAAAGAACACACTTGGTTTCCTGTTGAACGATTAAGGCATATAAATAAATAAATACATTTTGATTTTTGGAGTAGATCATCGGTCATAAATTTGGTGATTCAACTATGCCGATCCACATTCCAATGCGCCTACACGTGTATCTTACTTGCTCCTGCATTAAGTCAAAGCACATCGCCAAAAGAGCTAAACCGAATAACAGGTAAAGCGAACAGAGTAAACGCTTTTCCTGACTGGCCCAAGATTGTAAACTGGTTCCAGGCACGAAATCCCCAAATCCGATTGTACTTAGAGTAATGAAGCAGAAATAAGAGCCAACCAAGAAGCTCCAATCCTTTTCCCACAGTGTAAATAACATGGCTCCTCCGAAGATATAGCCCGCCATGATTCCCATGGTAACGATGACCGGAACTCGGACGACTTCATCAGGACCATATTCATCTTCCTCAGTGGGTTGATACGTGACGATTGTGTCCACGGGTTCAGCCACGTAATTTTTGTTTGCGTTTTTACATTTGGTCTGTTTGTTTCTTCCACAACACCCGCAGCCACCTTTCTGTTGGGGACAGCAGGATTTCTTTGTGTGTATTTGAATTCCATCTGGTGTATTTGCTGTCGCAAGTCTCAATGCTTTTCGTCTTTTCCAATGACGACACAAGCCACAAATAATTCTGCTGTATAAAAACCTAAAACACTTCCCTAGGGCGCCTCCGATGTTTGCCAAACACAACAATGTCAATGGTATTCCAATAAGTGCATATATAATCGTGGCGATCCGACCCCATAACGTCTTGGGGGCAATATGACCATAACCTAAATAACAAAAGAAAATATTAAATATTAAGACTCGTTTAATGTTTGTTGAGTATCATGCTTAACTCGGACTTACTTCATCTACCCCGGTGATACCCGGATGTTTACCACACCGCTGTAGTTGATGTCATTGGAATGGTCTCTTTGGTACATACAATAGTTTTATTGAACACTTTAAGGTACCGGGATATCATTGTTAAGAGGTAGGTTTCAAACAAATTACATTACTTACAAACAAACGCTTCAAGGTAAACGGATAAAGGCCATATATGGACATTTCTGGATAATCGGAAAACGAGTGAGCGTTTGTGTTAAGGTTGGGGTTAAAACTTAAAAGCCCACTGTGAGAAATATGTGGACTGTATACGGATATATTACTAACTGTATACCACAGGCGCTCTGCAGTTTCAAAATATACTCAGTCAAAACAGAAACTGCGCACTCAGAAATTTCTAAATATTTTCTTGAAACTTAATACGTTGGTCACTGGTGTTGTCAGGGTTATGGGATGTAGTCGACGGACAATCCATGATCTTCGGACACGTCTCCAACAAACTGGCCTCTCAGCAGACCGACCTCGTTCGGGTAAACCACGTGCGACGACACATGCAGAAGACCAACAAATCGTCATACGTCATTTGCGTAATCGATTTCTCACTGCAACGTCCATTAGGACTGAATTGTTTAGAGGTCGTGTGACTGCCCAAACCATACGTAATAGCCTACGCACTGCTCGTCTGCATGCACGCCGGCCATATCATGGACTAATTGTTACCCAGTTACACCGACGTCAACGGCTTCTCTGGGCACAACGACATCTGAGATGGAGCACCCGTGACTGGAAAAGAGTCGTTTATAGTGACGAATCCAGATTCACTTTGCACTTCGCTGATGGGAGAGTTAGAGTTTGGAGGAGACGCGGTGAACGGAATGCCCAGTGTTGTGTGCAGGAAGTGGACCATTTTGGGGTCGGTAGTTTTATGGTTTGGGGTGCCTTTAATGGTCCTGCCCGTTCCCGACTGATGGTCGTTCAAGGAAACCTTACTGCTGCAGGATACAGAGATCAAGTGCTTATTCCAGACCTTTTGGCTGGCAACTTAATCCTTAATCCCATATAACATGTATGGGCTGTGTTAGGCAGAATACTCCGTCAAGTAAGGAACCCTCCTCAGAATTGGCAGGAACTTGGTGCTATGTTGGTTCAATTATGTCGACGCATCCCCAAGCTGTGTTCAGACCCACCGTTCAATCCATGAGGAGATGTTGCGTCGCACTTGTGAACGCTCATGGAGGGCATACGCGCTATTGACATTTCCTTAGCATTTCTGGTGGAACTGGTTTCATTATGAACTTGGTTTTTATGGTACACCGTCCTTAATGGGTACAAAATGAAATTTAAAACCACTTTTCTTGTATGATCAACTTATCGACATCCAAACGAGTGTGAAGTTTCTTTTTTGACTGAGTTTATTTCGATCGCTCGATAAACTGAATGTTTGTAAAATCTAAAAACAACTCAGGTGTCAATAAAACTAAAATAGTAGGGCATTGGGTTTGGGATGATGGAATTATATAAAATCATAATAATAAAGCATTACTTTACCAGTTGATCTGGTGTGAATTCAGGTCTTCCTACCAACTATGTTGTTGTTTGCGGTGATTGTGTAAAACTTCTTTTATCGACTACCTCTCTCACAATATTGCCAGTGTTTTTTGTTTTAAATTGCCCGGTATCATTATTGTTTCGACAATAAGGTCGGCCCATAAGGGAGATAAATCTGTAACTCATATAACAGGAAGTGCCATCTATTGCACTGACGACCAATAGCATGATATAAATATTCATATAAATTTAATTGTTATTTAGGTGGCGCTGCCAGTTACATGAGTAACAGATTTATCTACCTTATGGAGTTATATCCCTTTTTAGCCACTGGCCAACCCCATTGGACAGTATTTTTTATTTTGTTCACTGGTAAAAGGATACAAATGAAAGGCCACAAGGGTAGTGCGCTGTAGAGTTTTGTTCAAACAGTTGACTTACCAATGGTTGTAATGATAGTAACGGCGTAAAGAAGAGCCCCAGCATACGTCCATTGCAGGTCACTAGTGCTCTCCCCTTCGGAACCATCCCAGCCTTTTTCTTTCACGGCTTTAAACACTTCCAGTTGAAACTCTTTTAGAATTTTATCAGCTATAGATGTCCAGTTTGGTTTATGAAGTATATTTAGCTTTTTTGTGGCAAACCAAAGTCTTTGAACGTAGTCAGATCGAATAGTCCCTACGACCGTCTTTTCCTTGATTTCGTAAGGCGATTCTAGCTCCATAAATATCACTCCGCCTAAAATGGCGTACCCTACAACAAGGCCTGTTAATCCCACATGAGAGAACATAAACATTAAAAATTTCTTTCCAAAGCGTTGGCATTTGCTACGGGCATGTTTATCTTCCGGCGAGACCTCTTCCTCGTCGGTAGGTTCCGCATTTTTCCGGCGAATGGATGTTTTGAAGAATCGATATGCTCGCATCGCCATCTTAAAAAAGCCATGCAATCCTCAAGATGACAACCTTTTTTTGGTGACAACAACAACAGGCTCAGTACATCTGGAAGAAAAGAATAAAATATTTTAAGTTATTACTCTATTTAGAGACTGAATGAAGCCAGCGGACTAATAACATTTATGTATATTTTAAATAAATGTAGAGAGAAAAAATTGTTTCCTTTCATCGGGATCCGAACCCCCGACCCTTGGGTTACACGCCCAACAAATTACCGACTGAGCTACGGTGGCTCATATGCGCATTTATAAAAGTTTTTCAACCTGCTGAAGTGACGTATTTTTCGGATTTCCAATTAATCGACTGGTAGAAGATGTCAGATGCAGTCTGCAGTAGAAAGTTTGCTCTCGAATCTAGTTGACTATTAGAGCCAGTAAGGTAGACTGTTTCATATGACACTTAACGCAACTTGGTAAAATTGTCTGGCTCCACGGTCTTCGACTTTACCAAATACAACATTCAGTTTCCATCAAAACAACATAATTGAAGACCGTTGGTTTGTATGTATTATTAATCATAGCACGATTACGGTAGTGATGAAGATATTTCGTCGATGTTGAGACTCAGTCAGCTGACGAATCTAGGTTGATGGGAGGCTTGTCACCACCAACTGCAACATTAGATAGCTACAGATCATAATAGTGTATACCTTATGATAAACCTACACAAGTGTTCTGGATGTGGAGTTACGACAACTGAGGGAATTGATAACACACACCCACATACGTATTTGTAGTGTTCCCAAATACGTCGTGTACTATGAGCTAATATTTCAGTTGTTGGGCAAACCGTGTACTATGAGCTAATATTTCATGTGTTTGTCAAACCGTGAAATATGAGCTTACATTTCAGTTGTTAAAGAAACCGTGTACTACATGTATAAGCTTATATTTAAGCTGTTTGGCAATCCGTGAATTATAAGCTTATATTTTAAACCGTGAATTATGAGCTTACATTTATGCTGTTTGGCAAACCGTGTACTATAAGAGCTGATATTTCAGTTGTTGTTCACATGGTGTACTATGAGTTAACATTTAAGTTGTTGGGCAAACCGTGTACTATGAGCTAACATTTAAGTTGTTGGGCAAACCGTGAATTATGAGCTAATATTTAACCTGTTTGACAACCCGTGAACATTTAACCTGTTTGGCAAATCGTGAATTATGAGATCATATTTAAAAATATTTTCTGAAAGTTGTGGTTTACATTTTTATAAATTTTTCCAACGTGGACAATAAACACTGTAATCGATCTTATCAAAGTTTTTTTTTAAATGAGGCACCGTTTACTAGTTCAAGGACTATTCTTCTAGGTCAACTAATATATTGAATCTTATTGTTTTTGCACTTTGAGAAATAAACCTTGAAAAATGCGGTCTATTTTTTGTTGTTGACGTGTACTCATTTTGCAATTTTTTTTGCACATAATAGTTGATTTTCACCACATTCACCCATATGTATTAAGAAGTATTAAAGCTTTCCAAATTTAAACTCTTCTGCTTAAGGCACTAAATACAACAGGTGTTCTGAAAATCCACCAAGGGGTGCAGCAAGACCTTAACTGTTGCACGTATGTACACACAGGTGTAAAATAACATAACATGTTTACACCTGTCTTAATCGTATAGTTACAGAGTTCAAGTGGACTATGCGTTAACTGTTTCACTTATGGACAAATTAAGTAATGTAACAATAACATCTCATGTTATATGCCATCTGTAATTCTCGTAGGGTTACAAAGGTCACGTGGACTATGCATTAGCCGTTCACGTATAGACAAATTAAGTAATGTAACAATGACATTTCATGTTACCATCTGTATAATTCTCGTATAGTTACAGAGTTCACGTGGACTAGGCGTAAACGGCTTTGCAAATAGACAAATCAATTAAAATAATAATAACATTTTCACGTGGACTAGGCATAAACTGCCTTGCATATGGACAAATCGAGTAACATAATAGTAACATCTTCACGTGGACTAGGCAAAAACTGCCTTGCATATCGACAAACCGAGTAACATAATAATACCATCTTCACGTGGACTATGCGTAAACGGCCTTGCATATGGACAAATCAATTAAAATAATAATAACATCTTCACGTGGCATATGCGTAAACTGCCTTGCATATGGACAAATCAAGTAACATAATAATAACATCTTCACGTGGCATATGCGTAAACTGCCTTGCATATGGACAAATCAATTAACATAATAATAACATCTTCACGTGGCATATGCGTAAACTGCCTTGCATATGGACAAATCAAGAAACATAATAATAACATCTTCACGTGGACTATGCGTAAACTGCCTTGCATATGGACAAATCAAGTAACATAATAATAACATCTTCACATGGACTATGCGTAAACCGCCTTGCATATGGACAAATCAAGTAACATAATAATAACAGTTCATTGTATCATTTGAAATTCTCGTAAACTAATAGAGTTCTGCATGGTGGACTATGTGTTCACTGTTCACGCAAGTACAAACCAAGAGAGATAAACAAAAACATAAAATATTTCTTTCTCGTATAATAACAACTTTCACGTGGAGTATGTTTTAACTTTTTCATGTATTAAAAAAGCAAGTAAGATAAACAATAGTATCTCATGTTCATATCCGTTTTTGTCGTATTCTAACAAAGTTCACGTGGACTATGTGTTAACTGCTTCATGTATGAAAAACGCAAGTAAGATAAACTTGCATGTATCTCATGTTCATATCCGTTTTTGTCGTATTCTAACAAAGTTCACGTGGACTATGTGTTAACTGTTTCATGTATGAAAAACGCAAGTGACGTAAACAATAACATCTCATGTTCACATCCGTCTGTCTCGTACACTTACACTTCAACCAATCAGAACACACCTATTTGGGTGACCAGTTCACTGAAGCCTGTCACTGGGCGGGTTTTCTCCATTAAGGCAGTGTATTTATGTATTTCATTATATCAAATTATGGATCAGATTTGGGCTCCAAGATTCATTCTGACAACTGTACTGTATAAATTGTGACTTAAGCCGAACATTACCGAAAAAAGACGTCACTACATGCAATGCACACTCAAATAAGCAATGGTATTTTGAAATAAAAGCTATTTTTCTGAGCTAGAATTGCTAATGACAACGAGCCCACACCGAAATATAACACAGACAAATTACTACGCGTGGAAACAACCCAGTCACAATTTAATTTAAACTTATCAAGGATTTCTTTACATATATGTTGTAAAATGTGAACCGGTTTGGAGACGCATTTCTGTAAATTGAGACAAAGTAGCCCCATACAGTTAATGGCTACCTCACCGTAGTTGACATTTCTGTGATTTATGGAAATGGTTATAAGTAAATCACTCGTGGGCTCGCGTGCAAAGAAATTTTCATTCATATTTCATTGCAAATCTTTTGCGAACTTGACAGAAGTATTCTAAGATTTTCAGTATATTTTTTCAAAGAGGTTCGCGCTGATTGGCTTAAGGGTTTGTTTACAAAGGATAAAAACAAGATTGAATAACAGATTTCTGGTTGACGTCATGTCTTTTGTTTTTAAATTATTGTATGTTATATCTCATGTACCTGAATCCTCTAGAGGAAGAAAAAACCTATTATGTAATAGCCACAATCATCATGACCTTGACCCTTACAACTGTAACTTTTAAAGACGTTTCCATAGAACAAGTTAGAAGCAGCATACTGTTTAGCATCTAGTGTGATAAAAAAATGAAACTTTCTTAACAAACGTCCTAGTTACAAACGTACAGAGGCTCTTAATTACTGACAAACGTGAGAAATTACCAACGTAAGTAGGTACTCATGAAAATTATAAAAAATTATATTTCGTTTCATAAAATGAAGATTTTCTCTTGAAGTGATATTTCTGAGCAACAATTACACAACTGTTTGTCTTCAAAACAACTATTGGTAGAGGTGGTCCTAAAACACATCGGTGAATCCCATAACACAACTTCTAACTAAGGTAAAGATACACAAGCGTTGATTTTTTTTATCTCAAAAAGTTCAATTGTTTTTGTGGGTCGTTGCATGCCTTATTATCTTTAATAGAATAAAACAATTTCAAATTTCGAAATTGCTGCGTGGCACTGACGGAGTGAAAATAAAAAGCGTGATAAACCTATAATATAATAAAACTTTTGAGTATATCGATTTCAAATAATCACCTTATATTGACAATGAGAATATTTATATGCATGAAGATTATATTAAAGAGATAAGTCGCGGATGCTTGGCGACGCAAACTTTATTTCGAAATTGAATACATTGGTGGTAACATAATTCTGTCAAAACACCAAAGAATGTCGAACATCGGCGCTCTAATTTATTGCTTCACGGACAATTAGTCAGAATATTATAGTAGTCAGTAGTAAACCCCTTTCGGGAACAAAATGGCTAAAGACATCACATTGTTTTGCTCGGATACACGGGTGGGCTCATTGCATATTTTGTCACGGAGGTATGAACATTTCGGAATCTAAGACGTTTTCATGAGAGATAAATGTTAATTGAGACAACATTGCCACGATTAATCCCAGCATTGTCACGTCACTTATATCGGTGGTTGCTTATGGAAGCCGATGACGCCATCTGGTGGGGTTAAATGAACCCAGTCGGCTTCCGTGTTTGGCCGACATCTTCTCAACAATAATTTACAGACAATCATATCAGTAGGAATATTGTGTCACTCGACTGATGTGCTCGCGTGTGGAACACCATTCTCCAGTATTTATGTAAAGAGGCGCGGAACATGTCGTGTATATGTAAACAAATCTTCCCTTATTTTCACAAGATTTTTCACTATCGTTTCATCTCCTTTCCAACATAGTTGTTTGGAAAAAATGTTATGTAATAACTAATGAGACATATTATTGACATTTTGAAAACACAGCTGTTATCTCGAGTCTTACCAATGACGTGGATTGAAATGTTACACTTGATACAGAAACTTCTCTGTAAATTGAGGCCAAACGCCTGATTTAATCGCCACATTGTAATATTTATCCCGATAGCAACTGACAAGAAATATAGAAGCTTTCATATTACTCAATAGTGTATTTTGTCATACAATACAATATGGTACACTGTCCGCCATTTTTCTTCAGATTCAGATCCGCTATCAGAATCGTTGCTAGAGTGTTCCTCTTATTTCCAATATAGTTTACTTGTATACAGAATAGCGACTATTTTCATACTAACACACCGATAAGTCCTCTCTATAGACGTCGATTATAAAATATGGTTATCGCCACAGAGGTAGAATAACAACCTTTTCTTCCTGCATTTACTTGTGTAGATGTAAGTTCTACATAACAGTAACATCCCATTAATTGGCTTGAAAAAAGTACACAAAAAATACAATCGGATTTACATAAATTTAAACAATTCTATTCTGCGTGTAGACCCTTTAACAGAACCGCTTATCACAAAGAGTAAACTTCTGGACATTCACAAAATTGGCGATCTGTATTGTCAAATTCATTATGACAAAAATAGCAGTTTTCATTTTCATTAATGTCCACTGGAATATTTGTTCGCAGAAGTAAAACAGTGTTGTTCATATTGATTTTCTAAATCAAAATTGAAAACAGGTTGTCTCCAAAAACGGGATAAGACCTAGAAATATTCCACCGGTGCATATGCTGAATCCTTTTTATATAATCGACATCCCTGCACGAATGTGATTAACTTTTAGAAATATCTACATAAATTGTTTTTACATTTACATATCATTGTTTTATACAGTTCATTATGTCTTGTTCAAATACATAACCACCATGCATATAAACAATC
>JARFOD010000013.1:0-20923 GCA_031763545.1 Mopalia muscosa | reverse complement strand
AGAAAATATTTAATAAAACTTTTATTTCAACATTCAAAATGGGTTTCAAGAAGTCTTAAAATATTAAAACTGCAAACCCTTCACGCGAACTCAGCTGTGGCGCTGAAAGGGTGTTATAACATTATTGCGTGGCTTCTTATTATACAACCCATATGCAGAGAGTTGAATTTGGTAAACAAAGCTTTTAGTGTTTTTTATGACGGACGGCAGCGGAGTTTCAGAGGAAAATTTTTTAAAAACTTTGCGTAAATTTTAGTTACTTGAAAGAACTGTTGAAGCATAGGGCACCTGTACTTTGACTAGTTTAGTACCGGGTAGTGTCACCAATCACTGACAAAACACCCTTTGGTATAATATATATAACATACGATGTGTAGGCTTACTGACGCATATCTATAGGCTGCTACTTTGGATCACTGAACCGAACCGAAGAATCGAGAATCGAAAAAAAATAACCGAGAACCGAATCGAATAAAGGTTGAACAGTGAAAGCCCTACTTATTGATAATCCAAATGTACTCACTTTTACATCCGTCTTCATTGAATTCCCCAACCACTCCGCAACGTTCCCCTTCATTGTCTTCAAATACCTGAGAAAACAAAACAAGCCGTACTAAAGCACTATTTAAATAGTTGATGTTTACCATCGTTTTGACAAAAAAAGTGCTGTTCCACAGTCAGCTATACCTTTGACTACTGAACTCACCTTTTTATTTTTCAGGTCCAAGTGGTGTGGGTTTCCACCAATTACCAGAATTCAAAGTTGTCTTAAATGTTTGTGTGAGGGTAATAATATTGTAACATGATCTGGGTTCTTGTTAATCATTTAAAGGCAGATCACTCACTGCTCACAAACAGGTTCTAGAATGTGGACAATCATTTACAGGAAGGTTACTCACTGTTTAATAAGGTTCTTGGCTTTTGCTAAGGTATTTAAAGGGAGACTACTCACTGGTTCTGCAGATCCTCAATGACCGGCGTCTCCAGCAGAGGGCCGAGGTCTTTACTGTCCAAGTCTATGTCAGGATGTTTCAGAAGCTCTGGTCCTCTAAAGTCAAAGATTAAAAAAATCAATATTTTTTTCACAATTATAAAAAAAAATTGGAAGTTTTTAATAAAAAATCTGGTTCCAAAATGAATTGCAACCTGTATAGTGTAATAGTCTGACAGTGCAAAGATTTTGTTTGTTTGATTGGGGTTTCAAGCCATACTTAAGGTTATTTCACTCACATGACGGCGTGCCAACTCAATGGGTGAAGCAATCACCTATGACACCACTGGCAACAAATAAAGACAAGCCAGGATAAATACAGGATAAGAACAGCAAGCAATACAAAAAGATCGGTTTGCTGTTACCATTTAGCTCTGAGAGCACCAGGGCAACATGAAGCTTCCTGCAAACAACAGCAGCAGATAAACAAAACAAAAACAGAAAATGAATGACCTTGGGAAGTGGTGGTAGAAGATGAATGACCTTGGGAAGAGGCGGTAGAAGATGAATGACCTTGGCAAGAGGTGGTCAGAACACAAGTTCATTTCATGTGTAACAATAGAATAAAGGATGATAATTACATACCATACCATGAGATTGACGTTGCAATACACTGTTAGAATTATTCCATGAAGCATTATGTTTGTTTGTCGGTTTGATTGGTGTTTAACGTTGTACTCAAGAATATTTTACTTATTTGATGACGGTGAAGCATTATGAAAATCCATTGAGGAGCTAGATGTAGCTTTGAAGAGAAATGGACACATGGCACACTACAAGGCTGTCAGAATAGTGTTCGGATAGTTAGGGTGGATACGTTTTTTTTTTAAATGTATGACCTTGAGGTCAAGCCTTTCAGTGATGATCATGAAGCATCCTTATATCCTGAATGACAAAATGTCATGTGGCATAGCCTAAAAGAGATACCAACAGACAGTGAAGAGATAGGAATGAGACATTATTCCGTTATATCCCCAGAGTCGCCATTAACTTGTTGACTTGTAAAAAATATTATGCACAATCTGTTTGCGTTAAGGATAATAGCCCTTTGAGTCTGAGTTCATTATCATTATTAATTTTTAGCTATAAATAAAAGAGGAACTCACTCAAATCCATTCACCCAGGTTAATAAAGAGACAATTTCATTTCGTTCCAATTCTTCAGATATAATGTCCTTCAACTGTAAAGAGAAAATAAAATAAAATATTTTTATTTATGTATTTCTAAAATGTTATAAAACTTATACAGTCTGAACAAAATAACTATTGCTCACAAGGCAACCTTATGTCTTCAGTTCTGGTTGTCATGGAAATGAGATTTAATGTAAGCTATATGATTACTTTGTAAAATATACCCTAGGTCTTGACAGATGCCAGTAGAAGTAGTCAGTCTTTTGGGGTTTTTTTGTTTGGGTTTTTAACATCATACTCAAGGGTATTTCATTTATATAACAATGGTGCGTGGACTTCACATGGTTCCTTCCATAAGCAGGATGGAAAACAGTTTTTTGGGGGTTGTTTGGGGTTTAACATCATACTCAAGGGTATTACATTTATATGATGACGGATTGTCCAATTCACACTGCATCTAGCCTTATTACGGTGAAAAATCAAGAGGAAACCTCGTAAAAACCACCCTGCGATTGTCGGAGCCACAACATGTGACTCTCTCATATACCTGATGGTCGACGGGCGGACTCGATCCTGTGAACAGTACATCGAGGTATGATTAGCAGGCACACATGCTTACCAGAGCCACAGCCCTCACAGCAAATGGAAGATGACTCCAGCCAAAACTAATACCAGTTCAATACAATGCAATCCCCTTAACAGTTGGTGTTTTCTCTCCCTTGACTTACATGTTGCCCAAGAGCACTGTGATAAAGCTGTAGATATTTCTGTACGATTTTATACTCAGGTGGAAATACAGGTGGCAACATGGTCTGAAACAAAACAAACAAATATACAGTTGAATTACTTTAAACAGGTATGATCTTAAAATTATACCTCTGACATTGTTATATTTTCTTATTTTCCGATTCACAGGACATAATGTCAATCAGCATCTTGGCTATTTTATTGGATCTTGTCAATTAGCATGACAGTCAAACTAAAATGAAAAATGGCGTTTACTTTTGTAAAATGCTTCTTTGTCTAGCAAATAGTTTTATTCCCAGGTACTCTTCAGTACAGACCTTGACAAACCGAGCATCTCAAACTAGAATCTATACAGAGATTATCCACCAAATGAGGTGATAGGAAACTGGTAACCAGCCTGTATGTAGCTCATCTGACTAGCCAATATTGTTCATGCTGACATCTGCTTGAGCCAAAACAATTGGGACACTTAGGTGTGTACTATCCCCAAGGGATGTAATAATTTGTGTGTTTGTTTGAGTGTGGTTTAACATCGTACTTTAGGGTAATTCACTTATATGATGACAGATTGTCCGCTTCACATTGTTCCTTTCCTTATTAAGGTGGAAAACTGGAAAGAAACCTCATGAAAACCACCCCTCTGGCTACCACAAAGTGTGACTCGCTCGTATACCTGATGATCGACAGACTGATTGATCCCATGAATGGTACGAATAAGGAAGCGCACACGCTACCACTAAGACACAGCCGCAGGTGAGTAGTTAATATGGAGAGTAGCTAATATGGAATTTGAAAACACTGCCAAACCACACTACTGGATAGTGCATTTCATAGTACTAATTAATGGACTTCAGCTAATAATATGTTTATGTTTAACTCACCTTAATGACCCTGAAATCCTCTATCATTCTTTGTCTGATTAATTCCATATGCCTGACGAGCCACATCTTATTCTTTGTCCTGTCATCCGGCTCGTTACCTTCAATCCTAATTAACAGAACCAAATCAATCACAAAACACCTGTACATTTAAAATAAGGTCAGGAGAATTGAATGAAATTAAGGGTGTTTCAAAATAGCTTCAACTCAGAAAAACATGAGCAATAAAATTCTTTCTTGATGTGAAAGCTGTAAGGGATTGATTGGTGTTGAAAGCCATGCTCAAGCTTATTTCTCTTATATGGTGAATGTATACTCAGACTCTAAAATAACAGGTAACAATTAACATTGATAATAATGATTGATTGTTTTTTTTATGCCATGCTTAAGGGTATTTCACTTATATGACAGCTGTGTATTCCAATAATAAATGACTACTAAAAGCAATGTATAATAGCACGAGCAAGATGTAGAGCGTTTCCATAATGTTGGAAAGTAACGTTTTCTCCAGTGCTAAGTAAAGACAAAATGTTACTCTTCAAACAAACTGCCCTTAGCCATAGGGTGTAACAGTTAAGAATTAATTGACTGATAGCTGTTAAATTCTTTGCTTAATGGACACCATTATAGTCATGTTAGAGTTTTAAAAGAGTTAAGATAATAAAACAACAGACGAACATCTATTTGCAAAAATATAGCTGTACAAATGTTACTGTTCCCAAAAATAATATTACAAGCATATGGCAAACAAAATCCATAGCAGACTCCTGTTCTTAGTCGAATAACACACAGCTCCTCAAAAACATACATATTCAAATATAATCATCCCTTACCTCTCAGTAATGGACTCTTCCAATTTATCAAAACATTTCTGTCGCCAATCTTTTGGTCGCCCAGGGGGCATAAATTCTGTCTGAGCAAACCGTTTCTTTACGGCTTCATCCGTCCTGAAACAAGCAAAACAAAATTATAAAAAAATGGATGTTAACCTATATTATTTATGAATAATCGTTACCACGTTTGATAGTTGTCAAAGTATTATAGCATATAAAACATGTCACATTTTCTGAGAAATCCAGTTGTTTTGTATCTGAAAATAAGCTTCTGTCTTAGCCCCCAAACACAAATAAATAAAGATAATAAGACGTCCAAAAAAAATTTAAAAAATAAAAATTTTATAGATGAACTTTCAGGTGATTGTATCACAGAAGAAAACCTACCTATGTTCTCTCTCAATGATCCTAAGGGCTGTAACAATGATGCTTGGTTCTCTTCTCACTGTACTCAAGGTTCGGTTTAGAATCAAAAAGATTTGTTTACCCAGTGAATCCGACAGCTTTTCAACATCAGCAAAATAGTGTTTAAGAGTCTGTAAGATAAAAGCCTCAATAATAATACCTACATGTATAAAGGGATAGAAGTATGGACTGGTGATCAGTGATTATCGATTAAAACCTGATAAAAACCAATCAACATTCAGTCCCATTTCCTATTAAATACCAATATCTCCACAAATTCACCACTTGATTTTAAAATAATAAAGACAACGATTCTTTAAACAATTAACAGACAATAGCTCTGCAGTCCTCTATCTAATAGGGTCTTTTCAATCACTTGGTTTCATTTACTTCTGAATACAGCTCAGGCACTAACATCTTTTAACAGTAAATAGACAACTCAGAGTACTTACATTTCTGTCTGTAGGGCTTTTATTTGGCTGCTTGTGAAGCTCAAAGAGTAAATCATCTCTTGAAGTTTCCAACTCGGTTAAACTGAAATTGATACATATTCATTTTGATTTTAACACTTGCAAACAAATCTTTATGATTGATTGCTTGATTGATAGATGTAAAGCAGTATGTCTCCTGTATCTCACAACCTTAAAAAAGTATATCGGATAATTTTACCTTTGTGGTGTGTATTTAAAAGTATAAAGTGACGATGAATCAAATCTGTGGTGTGGTAATTGGTTTAGTAGATTGATCATGTGGGAACACAAAAGAAATTACATGTATTTCTATTCTGACTTAATTTACCTGGTTCCTAATTGAAACCTAGTGGATACAACATTTAGAGAGTTTTAATCCAATAAGCAACTCCTTCTTAAGGTTTCCGTTTGGTTTCCTCTTTAGAGGGAAGAATTGGTGTTTTTATTATCAGCATGATTTCAAAATGATCTTTAACTCAATGGTCTGGAAGAGAAAAATCTGAGCTATTGGGAATATGATTTGTAATCTAATAGAACTCAACTGGTTGTTTTATATACACGTAAGACTGATGTGTTTAATGAAATGTGTGTCCATAGTTTGGTACGTACTGTTCATGAGCCTGTAGCAGTTTCCCATCCTCTATCAACTGTTCAGTTTTTCTCACACTCTCTGGTACTGTGAAAATATGCTTCAGATTCTCCACAGCGGCTGCTAACTGAAAACAGAAACAGGAGTTATCACAACATTTAAAACAAACATATGGAGCAAAGTATTGTTGGATACAGCAAGGGCTTAGACAGACACACTATTTTAAGAAACTTTAAAATGCTGGACGCCCAGTTATATTTCTATTTCTATTTCATTTTTATTCACCACATAATGGAACAGAACATGCAATAGATCAGGGAAATAAACATGTAAAGTGAAGCAAATGACAATTTTGGACACCATATTTTTAATTTCTGGCCTAGCCCCTGGGGTACAGCTCTTAAGGTTAAATCTCACTGTTATGACAGTGGGCTAGACACAATATTCCTTACCATTGTGTCATTGTAAAATGGGACTTCAATATGATATCATAAGTGCCCTTATGGTTTGTCTGTTGCTGAGTAGCTAAAGCCATGCATCAGACATTAGATTTAAATAATGCTACACAGGTTACTAGTATATTCACAAGAATGATGATCATTATACCAAATATTGTGGTGTATTCAGTTTGGTTGATTGGTGTTTAATGTCTTATTCGAAGGTATTTTGCTTTGTGACAACAGATAATACATTTTACTGTGACCCTTGCTTAAATACCTTAAGGAAACATTCTTTAAACCACCGCCACAATGGCTAAAACCTTTTCGGGCGAGTTGCTCATATACCTGAGGTAGAAAGACTAATTTGCAGCTGTGAGCGGTAGATAGAAGTAGGATTTGTAAGTAGACATGCTAACTAACAAAGCCAAGGCACGGCCTAAGTATAAGTACCTTCACTCATATAACTAAATAAGTTGATGTCATAAAGTTGTTCCTCTTTGTTTGCACCTCCATGACGGACTTAATCATTTTGAAACAGCATGGTGTGCATCTCAAAACAAATTAGAAATAATTAACACTCCACTCACTTGACAAAAGTTGGTGTTTTCAATCCTGACATTTTTCAGTTTTTCTCTCAGTGGCACAATTGACTTGTAGGTTTCCTCTATTTTATCTAGGCTGGAAATGTAAAGGGAGATAATCAAACAAGGGGAAGAACTCCTAACTGAACACAATTTTCGACACATTTTAAAATAGATTGATTGATTGGTTATAGATTCTGAATATATCTCTAATTGTATATCATATCAGGTAGCCAAACAGATAGACATGGATCTATACAGAGTTCATCTAACAGTATAATTCAAAGTTTTTCCACTTATATGTGTTAATTTAATTCTGCTTTGTTTGTTTGGTCGAGGTTTAACATTGTACTCAAGGGTATTTCACTTACATGACAACAATCGTCCACTTCACACTCTTCCTGGTCTGATAACCGTGGCAAGTCATGGCAAAACCTGATAAAAACCGCCTCCGCCATTGCTGGAGTGGTCAAGTTAAAAATAAAAACAACTTACTTTTGCTTTATTTCATACACATCTTGAAGAGCACTCTGTAGTTGGTTCAAACCGGTTCTGACTCCATCGAGTTGTGACTGTACTGCAGTCTTTAACATTGCTTCAACCGAGGCCTAGGTCACAACAAAGAAACTCTGAAGATTATTATTTGATTGACTGATTGATTTTATTTCAGGGATAAGCCATCCTGTCAAATATATAATACACAATACGTAATCAAGATAGCTTCTGTGCCCACAGGTACATTTATACAGATCATTTAGTTGTCTGAGCTCTCAAAGCTAGAGCCTCTGTCAGAAAATTGCTTAATTTTAACATAGTTCCCTTTGTTTTGACATTCAATAATTGTTTCAGTTTTTTAACATTTGGTCATACACATATTCTTTTATCAAAATATTTCTTTCTGAGGTCTGAGTAGTTATTACAGCACAATAAGAAGTGATACTTATCATCTATTTTCCCCCAATTGCACATTTTACACAAGAGTTGGTCCCTTGGAATGTTATTATATCTACCTGTCTCGATGCTTAAACCATGACAACCACTTCTAAATTCTCAGAATCGATGAAAACACTTTACAGCTAAGACTAAGTTTAGATTAAGAGCGATCCCTAATAAATGTAACCATATTAAGGTTGTGTTATTCTTAAGATTGTTTGATTGGTGTTTGATTGGTGTTTTACACCTGCTTAGTTTAATTTGACCACATGTATCAGCTGCATGGATGCCAGAAACCTTAAATGGCAACAAACATCATGGATGACCTTGGGTTGAATTGTTCTTAAGATTGTTTGATTGGTGTTTTACACCATTCTTGGGCTAGTTGAGTCCCATGTGTCATTGTGTCAGTTAAATTGATGCCAGAAACCTCATGAGGCATTACTGGCAACACACAATTAAAAACAAGAGGATGTACAATGAAAAATGGTCAGCCTGTATAAACACCCATTAATAATCTATCAATGCTATAGTGGACGATGGAAATAATAATTTTCAAATTAACTTTTAGTCCAGTTACCTTTTTGCGAACCATTCTCCTTCTAATATGGTCAACTTTCTCCAACTGATCTGGTCGCTATAAAACAAAAACAAAAAAATCAATGATTGATTGATTGATTGAATGACTGATTGATTGGTTGATTGATTGATGGATGGGCTGGTTAGTTGGTGGATTGGTTTATAGATTGATTGGTTTTAAACCTCTGATAAAAAAGATGTGATACATTTATCCCCATGCATTATCTGTGGTCCCTTCCCTTTATAATGTTGTTAATGTTTTAAGTGTTGTAAACTACCTGTAGTAAGTTGGACACTAGCTTTGCAGCTGAGGCTTTGGCATCCTTTTCCAGTCGACCCAAATCTAGAGGAGCAGGCCCGCCACTCATCTTGATGGGTAGAGCTATACAACAGAGGAACCAATCAAACTATAGGATGAAGTGCAAGGCACCAATCAAAGTAAAGTCATCGATCTGCAATGGGAGGTGCTGAAACAGACAAGGACAAAACAAATGTATAAAAGGAACCTCAAAATGTGGGTTGAATGATTGAATGGATGCCTGATTTTTTTAGTTAAACGATTGAATGAATGAGTCTGCAAAGGAATGAGACAGCTAATTATTGAACACTAGTTTTAAAAACACAGGCATGGCTCAAAAGACACATGATGCATTCAGACTCGAGTGTGGACTGTACTAGAGAAGCTCAGAGCCATCATTTATACCATGGATATAAGGGTATCTCACATATATGACGACGGATAGTCAACTTCATACTGCACCTAGACTTATTAGGGTGGAAAATATGGAGGAAACCTCGTAAAAACCACCCACCCGATTACGGGAACCACAACATGTGACTTGCTCATGAGGGTCGACAGGCGGACGCGATCCTGTGAACGGTAAATCGAAGCAGGCTACCACTAAGCCACGGGCATGGGCCCTTTACACCATGGGAGACATGTACACTCTTCTATCACTATAAGATAGTTGTGGAGTACATTTTGGAGGCCATAGGGTTTTTTAAAATCACTTTGACAACATGGTTGATAAAACAAAATGAAAAGATGAATGCATGTAAGGATCTTTACATTTACTATTTCGTTGAGTCGATAATATTGGTTAGAACGTTGCTTTTATTACAAACAAACAAAATTGTGTGTATTTTTGGCTCATAAAGGTTGTAAAACCCAGTGTTATTGTCAATATAGCGTTTAAAACATATTACAGATACATGGAGCTTTGCATTTGCAGTCGAAGATTTAAACCTACATATGGCGCTAAGGAGAAGGGTACATATATCACATCTCACCCTACAATAGCCCGAACAATGGATTTGGCACAAACACTTGAAGGTACCGGTAATGGAATTATGATAAATAGGTCGACAGAGCTGATTATTAAATGCTACAACTGATTGATATGGCTTCTCTTACAGACTGAGACTCAGTGAGACCTACTTAAATATTCAGGAATCTGTCACTGACAGCATTTATACTGCACAGTCACTGGCTATACCTCGCCTGTACTTGAGCCATCTTCAAATAATTTGAATTAATTAAATTTTGTGATTCCATTTCAAGGTACATATACTATAGATGTATACATCAAAAATTTGGTAATTTATAAATGGATCATCAAATGATTCTTTATTTTCTTAGGTTACGTCAAATTCCGTGTTGGATAAAAACAAAATGGATTGTGTTTATTTGAACAGATAAAACAAGGTCGTGTAGGTCTATTTGTTCCGGTACTTACGCCAGTTAATAAAAAGTTAACAAAATTTATACGAAATAAAGAAATGTGCAAACAGAAATTAACTTACACTTTCTCCTGTCAATGGTGTTGTTGTTGTTACCTTCCGCCCACCCCCGTCACTTCCTCTCGCGATCACGTGCGTTGCCATGAAGCTCTCGCGATATTTAGCGTCAAAACGTCGCTGACGTCACGCCACGCCATTACGCTTTTGATAATAAGGAAGAAAGAAAACGTACAAAGTCTTGAGTGGATAGTTCTCATGGATTACACAGCGGTATGTACGTTCCTCGACTTTAAACAGTGAAACGTAAACGTGACGCGAGGGGCGAGTTAGGCGCCTTCGTGTTGTTTATTATCAGATCAATGTGACACTGGCGAGTCCCAGCCCGCTTCCCTAGCCTACTCGTTCGTGTTAGTTCAGTTGTGCTTGGTCATTTGGTGACACAATTTTGACCATTTTGCAAATGTAACCAAACTATTAAATCGTTAGGCTTATTTTCTAATTTTATATCAAGACTGGGCTTTTCAAATTTCATTTAAATGTATCAAATGGCCCAATTTACGCCGCTCGTTTTGGTTATACGTTGTTCCTATGGCTGGTCATATCTGTGAGGCTCCATACGTTTTATTACAATTATCGTTTCTCTTAATCATTATATTTTATAGCATTATCTTTATTTACACAGGAATACTAATATGTAAGAATTAATACTGGTGATAAATTAAAAAATATTATATTTATAAGCTTATATATTTTTAATAATAATAGCAGTTGTTGAATAATAAATTCATAGAAAAGGTAAAATAAATATTGCAACAAAACTATAAAATTGACAATTTCCAAACCACACAAGAACAAGTTTTAATATCTTAATTCAGGTTGTTAAACAAGATAAATAAAAATTTTTAAAAATTGTTAAATAAAAAAACCTCCCTAATTAGATAGATTCAAAGTGTGAACATCTAAGTGAATACAAGCTAAATTTTAAATGAAAGTAAGTCTGCTTTGTACTTACTGATATAAAATATTCCTTCACAAGTACGAATTACAAAAACAGACAAATTTTTATATTGGGAAATGTTATGTTAATGCAAACCTATGTCAGAGGTTGAAAATCAATATTTGGTTACCACCAGTCAAAAACTATATATATATCTGGTCTTTTACATCCTATATCATTTCTTCCTGATAACTGTTGCCATTTTAAAATCGTGTCTAGGTACCATTAGATATTCTATTTGACCAAGATTATATTAATAATTGTATAATAGTTGTTTGAGTTGTATGATTGTATTCACCTGAGAAGAGCTCCAGCATGAGGGCCGTAAGCTTGTATGAGTAAATATTTACATGGAGTATATTAGTTCTAATTTATTTTTGTTTAAAATGTGATCAGCCAAAACTTAATAAAATTAATATCAACAGTACTGTAGGTCAACTGTTGGACTTTAAACTAATTTGCCGGATTCAATACGAAGGTTTTCAATTATGACATTACGACAACAGAGTGACGTCCCTTTGGGAAATGATGTTGCCACTTTATGGCGCAGTAGGGCAGGTTTGTTGGTTTTCAGGAAAATATGGCTTTAATATAAATGGCTCTTTAAGATAAAGTACACAAATGTTATATCCCTGTGACTTTTGAAAATAATACTATTTTAAACTATCCTAAAGGGAAATTCATGCGGTTTTATTAATGTTTAGCTGTAAATTGGCAATATTCCCTATACCGCCCGTGTTAAAAATCAAGGATTGGCGCTCCCCTGCTGTTGGCCGATAACGTTTTTTTGCAAAGGACGTCACTCTGTTTTCGTCTAGTCATAACTGGAGAACCCTCTTTTAAAGTCTCTGCTAAAAAGTCATAAATTGCTATGTTTTTTTTTTTAATCTCAGGTGATCTTATTTTTGTTAAAGAATAAAATTATACACTTTTTTTCATCTAATATTGAATTATGGGGCTTTTTTTTTTATTCAGGCCATAAAATATATGTTCCAGCCCTCTATCACACACTGATGGCGGAGGGGATATATTCATTATAATTCTCCCTATAATTATCTTTCTTGTTCTTTCTCTGACCCTGATATTCAATATCAGGGTGATAAATCCTTGAACTCAACCGTATTTCACTAGTTATTTGTATTGTGCACTGTCAAGACAAGTTTACTTGAGTAGGCCTACAGCATTATTCCACAATGGATGGATCACCTCCAAACCTTAGGGTTGACATATATTCAAGTGTTAGAAACCATTTTGTTCTCCCCATATAGCTTTGACGAGATAACTTTTTTTCACAGGTGGAGTGTGGTGGTCTGAACAAAATCGTTCACATACTGTACAGTGTACACACTGATCAGTCAATCCCATCCTGAGCTGTAAGAAAGTTTAAGAAATCTTTTTTTTTTTTTCACAGATTTTGCGAGAACCTTTGATAGACGTGAAATGTGGGGCTCTACAAGGAATCCTTCACATGGACTGTTTCTACTGCCCTGGAATTCATTGTCCTTGTATCGAATACAAAGGACAAATGATTTCACCCAAAAATTTCACGATTCTTGGAGAAAAGCAAAACCTTAAAGATTGGAAGAAAGCTGTCCGGATCTATAAGTCATCTATGAGGTAAGACGATTCAGTTAAGATTTTTTTACACACCCCTATTGGGCAGGGTATTATGGTATTCCATGTGTCTGTCGGTTCGTTCCCTTTGTTAAAGCAGCTGTATGCTGCCTATTTTTTAACAAAATTTGACAAGAGCACCCTTTAAAAATCATGTGACCCACGGTTGCGGGACATCATTGTCTAGTAAGAAATTAATAATGTTTTTTTAAATTTTGTGCAATTTTTTTTTTTTACAAAAATTTAAGTATTACAGCAATTCAAGTACTAAATCATTCAAACTCCTTGAACTAGGGGTTTAACCAGAAATCTTTGATAGGGAGTCCTTGAGGCGGGGGTTAGGGGGCCCCCGTTTTTGCAGGTTATTCAGATAACCTTGATCGCTTGGTACGAATTGCAACCATATTTTGCACTACAATCAAAAAAAAATTTAGGATTCATATTTGCAACCTTTCATTTCAACTTTTTAAGATGTTATGTATGAACCTTATTTAAAAAATGAAATAATTTACCTGTAGCTTGTGGGGCGCAAATAAAATAAGGGTGGTAAGGTAGGAAAATGGTTTGTTTTTGTTGCAGTAGGGATTGCCATTTTAATTGCCAGAAATGAACATGCCTTGCCTGAAAATTTGGCTGCATTAAAACTTAAGTTCAATAAGCCTTGATTCAATTATCTTTAGTTTGCATTGTTTGGAAATGAAACCAGTCACAAATTAAAATAGTGAAAACACTCACTATGCAACATCTGTGAATGCGGCAATATTAGCCTAAAGTTACTTCTGTCAGACCTGCTGACTAGATTATCTCCCTTTAAAATGTATGTGATTTGACTACTGACTGCAGCATAACGTTATTGTTCGATACATATGGATTTTAAAGATCGGGAGAAAACTGATGCGCTTTCAATATGCCTTCCATTTATGATAGAGATTATAAGCCTTCATTCAAAAATATAATTCCCGACCTGGGGGATGTAACCATCTAGAAGTGTCCCTCTAGTGGGTGGTGTGTTAACCCCAAACACGCACATTAAGTTCACTGTCTGGTCAGGAATTAACCCAATTCATCTAATTCACACTAGGTTACCTAAATCTATTGTTGTATTGGTTAGCGTGTGAGCTATAAAGTAGAGGACACCAAAACAAAATAAATTTATTTAATAGGTATGAGTTTCGGATTTCAGCGATTTTATAACTTCATGTATGAAGGAATCTGGTGCAATGTTCTGATTTCTGTTGATTTAAAATTTTTCCAGCCGTGGACATTTTAATCTAGGCCTAAAATATGAACAGAAGTAGTAGAGATCGAAATCTATAAGGCCTATCTTTGTATAACTTGGTATAGACATTCATCATCAACTGGATCAGAATTTAATAAGCACTATAAGTATAAGGCCCATATTTGTTAAACTGTTGGCACCTTCATCATCGAATGTAATAAATGTTTTTATTATTATGGGTTAAACATTAAGTAAAATTATTTCCATGGAAACAAAGTTAGAGTTTCTTTGTAAGATATTAAATACAATGTTACCAAACAAACCTCTTTTTTATATGTCCATTGAGAATGAGATTAATTTTCCAACTATATCACGTCTATGCATTTTATATATGTGCTGGTGTCCAATATTGTTGGAATACACAGCCATCTCATCATATAGATAAGAGCTTAACTATATGTTCACAGCACACTGTAGCTGAAATAAGCTGAATGTGGTGTAAAACACCAAAGTGATATACCCTTGAGCAATATGCAAAGGAAACAGTCAATCAAATGATCATGTATGACATTTAACATTTCGTAACTATTGTTTATTATTCACTTTACAGAAAGCTGCAAGTGATATCAAGATGGATAAAGTCTTGTGTACAAAACATGGGGCTCCATGTATGATGAAGACAGGCACCAAACCAGGACCAAATCTTGGAAAATGTTTTTACATGTGCAGTGTTTTGCGAGACAAGTGTGACTTTGTTCAACAAGCAAAAGCAATGACCAGTAGTGCCTGCCTAAAGCACCCAGAAAATATTGCTGATCTGCAGTATATTACAATTGGTAAAGTTTCTGGTGAAAAGAGGCATTATTACAAATGCAGTAAAGGCGTTGAAAAGGGACAAAATTGGTGTGGTTATGCTGTTATTGAAAAAGTGGGAAAAGTGGTTCCACTAGGGGACAGTCACAAACAGAACACTTGTTCAACCACTGTCACGATTGGACCAGAAGGAGCGGTTAAACAGAGTGTGGCAACTGCAGAGGGAAATTCATCTTCTTCCAAAAATAAACCATCTGGCAAAAGGTTGTCAGACTACTGCTTATCTTCCACGCTGGAAAAGAACATTGAGAAATCTGATCAAAATGCAACTGGTAGATGTGAGCAGGTGGATGGCTCACCTGATGTGCTGAGCAATTCTAGAAACATAAACACTTCCTCAGGACCTGGGGTAAGTACTCCAGAAGTTATCACCATTATTGATGAAGACTCCAATGACTTTCAAACTTTAGCAAACCGCATCCGTAATAAATCTGGTATTTCTCCAGAAGAAATCGGGATAACAAAATCTTTTGCAAATGGAGCTAGACCCAAAATGGCGTCCCCACTTAATGGTTCCCATGGCAGCACAGCACATGGATCGAAGAGTTTTACTTCATACAGGGACATCAATTTGTGTTCTGAAGATTCCACAAATTCTCTTAGAGATAAGATTACACGAGAACTAAAACAGAAAAAGCAAATCATGGGGACCGTCAGTCTGAGTTCATTACCTGACAATGGCGAAAGGCTTCGGCAAGATGTTGTAGGTTTGGAAAACCAACTGTCCCAATTAAATATTCAATTGATGAACAATCTTCCAGCAGCCCAAAGTGTTCAGGCTTCTCACATTCTCTCTGAGAATGGCAATGCATTGGTCCCTCCCCCAGCTCCCCCAATGGCCATGACTTCTACTCAGCAGTCTCAGTCTGTATCGAAAGCTTCTGCTGAAGGACAGTTCAATCTCCAGGAAGATATAGCATCTAGAGAACGGATTTCCAAAGAATTGAAGGAGATTAAAAAGGTTATACGGGCAGTAGTACTCAGCTCCTTACCAGACAAAGGAGAAAAGCTGAAGAAACAGGCTACAGATCTTGAACACCAGTTATCATATCTTAATAAGAAATTGATCAACAATGGACATTCCAAACCCTCTGGTTCACATCAGAACTCAAAGTCTTACAGTCAACAGCCCAATTCAGCCAAGCAGTCTCGATCCCTAGCACCCAAACCTCCGCCGCCTCAAGTATATACTGTGTACCCTAATGCCCCTGGGGCATCCGGTAAGCCTCAAACCATTCATGTTCGACATCAACCAACAACAGCTAGTGGACAACAGCCAGGTGCTATGAAACAATCAACACTTCCGTTTATGACAGTAGCAGGTGCTCCAATCAATGGTGAGAAACAGATGATTATGTTAAGTCAACCTGAACAAGTACCAGATCATATATTGAAACAGATGTATGGTGCTAAACCTCAGATGATGACACTTTATGGTGGACGCATGACAGCAGATCGACTGAGAGAAGTTGGATTGGTTACCAGGGACGCAATAGAAGATCTTCATAAGCAGCTTGATCGAAGACCAGCTGATACTGAGGAACTAGTAGACCCAAAAGGTTTGCAAGTTCCTTTGATGACCCATCAGAGGCAGGCTTTAGCATGGTTGACATGGCGAGAGAAGCAGAGGCCATCAGGAGGGATCCTAGCCGATGACATGGGTTTGGGAAAAACTCTTACGATGATTTCTTTGATAATGAAACAAAATGAATTGAATCCTCCTTCAAATGACAAAAAGTCTTCAAGAAAATCAGGCCAAGGGGATCAAGACTGGCTGAGTAAAGATAAGCAATTGGAGAAGATAGACAAAAACATCGTCAAATCAAGGGCTTCTTTAATAATTTGCCCAGCTTCTTTAATTCACCAGTGGTATAAAGAAATTCAAAATAGATGCAAGCCAGGGATGCTTCAAAATATTATGTTGTACCATGGGCCTAACAGAGAAACTAATGTCTTCAAATTAGCTGATAATGATATTGTTCTGACCACTTACAATATTGTCAGCAAAGAGGTGGGGGAAAATGCTGATGCAAAAGAAGCTGAAAAGCCTGTTGGAGATCAAGATTTCTTCAAAGGAAAGAAAGTAAAGGATATTCCTAACTTGTCAAGAATTGCATGGGAAAGAGTTATCCTAGATGAAGCACATAATATCAAGAATCACAAATGTAAGACATCTATTTCTGTTTGTCGCCTCAGAGCTGGATGCCGCTGGGCTTTAACTGGAACACCCATTCAAAACGATCTGCTGGACATGTATTCATTGTTGAGATTCTTGCGTTGTTCTCCATTTGATGAACTTCAAGTCTGGAAAAGGCAAGTTGCCATGAATGCTGGAACAGGAAAAGCTCGCCTAAATACCCTTGTGAAGTCATTCCTACTTCGACGAACAAAAGATCAGAAGGGTAAAGATGGTAAGCCACTTGTTCCTTTACCAAAGAAATCTATTATTCTACATGAACTTAAACTCTCTGCTGAGGAAAAATCTGTTTATGACAAGGTATATTCACAATCTCAGTCAGCTTTTAAAGATTACCTTAAGCGTCATGCTGAGAAGCACGGTGAGGACATAGTGGGAATATCTTCTGGTGCTGGCTATCCTTCCACGGATAGGTCAATTCAATCTGGCAAAGGTGGAGGCCAGAAAAACACAGGAGGGACCCACATTTTGGTATCACTTCTTAGGCTTCGACAGTGCTGTGGACACCTGAGCTTACTTAAAGATTCCATAGAGGATGAAGTCTTGGAATCGGAAGGAATTGAACTGTCATTGGAAGAACAGATGAGAGGTTTGATGTTAAATGATAGTGGTAGTGCTAAATCTAAGGATACAAAGGCAGCTATCAGCCAGTTTGATATTTCAAAAGCCAGTTCAAAACTCAAAGCCGTCATGGAAGAACTTATAGCAATTAAGAAGAGGTCTACCAAAGGAAATCCTTTGAAAAGTGTTGTCGTTTCGCAATGGACCAAGATGTTAGAAATTGCAGGTCACCACCTTGCGAAAGCTGGTATTCGTTGCTGTATCATTCAAGGTAACATTCTGCCACATAAACGCACTGAAACAGTGGAGGAGTTCAACAACAACCCTGACGGTCCAACAGTAATGTTGCTGTCTTTAAGGGCAGGAGGTGTTGGGTTAAACCTGATCGGTGGCTCCAGCCTATTCCTTTTTGACCAGCATTGGAACCCAGCTCTGGAGGAACAGGCTTGTGACAGAATATACAGGGTCGGCCAGAAAAATGATGTGGTTATTCACAAGTTCCTGTGCACTGACACTGTTGAGGAAAAGATTGCAGAGCTCCAAAGGAGGAAGACTGATCTTGCCAATGACATTTTATCTGGCTCAAATGCTTCCAAACGAAAACTCACTCTAGCTGACCTGCGAATGTTATTTGGTGTTTGATTGTGCTATATAGTTGTTTATAGACAGCTTAATTATCCTGGTATTGGAAGTATTTATAACTAATAATGTAAAAATAATGCATCATGGTTTAAAACTGTGTGAAATTTGATCAACTTTTAAAGTCCTTTTTATTAATACATATACATGTATACACTGTAAGAGAAAAGCGAAAATGAGACAAACTCTGGCAAACTAATATCTTTGAAATATGGAGCTCAAGCCTCAGGAATACATGTATAAATGAACCAACAAAATTTGTGTCAGTAGTTTTGGCCAAAGAGAGGTTGTATTGAAAGATTCCTTTTATTGCCGCGTGCTATAATTTAAGTGCACCTCATTGGTTTCTCATACAAAACACAACAGTCCTAAAATGTTCACCAAAGTACAAATATTTTTGTACTAAAATCACAAGACATTTAATTTGGTATTGAAATTGATATTCTCTTTTTGAATGTTCGTTTGCAATTTTGCTCTCTAGTAATTATGTGTGGCTATAAATTTCCAGGTGATGGGTTAGTAAGATCTCACCCCACTGTGCCATTTGGTCGTCTGATCTATTTGTTGTGTCGCCCTAGTCTCTGTTGCAAACTTGGGTTTTTTGAACAAGTCAGACATTGTGGCTCCAGCAATCACTGGGATGGGGTGTCCTTTTGGTATTTTACCATTTTTAAGTCCGGTAGAAGGAGACAATGTGCCATGTAAGTTAAATACATTTGAATATGATTGTAAACCCCAAACAAACCCACACTGGTCTGGCATACTTTTTGTGAAAGATAAATCTGTTTTAAGACAAAAAATAATGTACATTGATTTTTATAAAAACAAAATTTTAAACGTCAGTCATGTTTAAAAATTTTCATCTGGTATATTTTTTATAAATCCTGAACATAAATGTAATTTAAATTAGTAAATAGTGTATGAATAGTATATTTAGTGTTAGTCATGGGGAAGCGCCCGGGTGTTAGTCATGGGCAGCTCCGTTGCTCCCTGGTGTTAGTCAAGAGCAGCTTCCATTGCTCCCTGGTGTTAGTCAAGGGCAGCTTCCGTTGTTCCCTTGTGTTAGTCAAGGGCAGCTTCGGCTGCTCCATGGTGTTAGTTAGGGGAAGCTATCGTTGCTCCCTGGTGTCAGTCGAGGGCAGCTTCCATTGCTCCCTGATGCTGGTCAAGGGCAGCTTCCGTTGCTCCCGGGTGCTAGTCAAGAGCAGCTTCCGTTGCTCCCTGGTGTGAGTCAAGGGCAGCTTCCTCTGCTCCCTGGTGTTAGTTAGGGGAGCTATCGTTGTTCCCTGGTGTTTTTCAGGGAGAACTTCCGATGCTCAGGGGATATTGTAGTTACTCCACGACAATAGGGCAACACAGCCGATTTGTTGTGGTATACCTACTTAAAAATGACTTAGTGTGTCTTCTTGCCATGTTTTGCGTCCTTATTGTATCGTCATTGTGGACAGATTCCTTCTGACACTCATTTGGTTGACACATGTGCTAACGGATACATAAGCAGAGGTATAATATATATGATACATTTCACAAGAAGGAAACAGTATCGAGCTTATTAAGTTGTTCATTCAAATCTTTGTATTGTTTTTTTTTTTTTGTAGAATAGTGCTAGCAAGAAAATATCCAATTAAGCTGTATTTTAACTCTAATATATATTTAAAATGTTGGATAGAAAAAAATTGAGGGATTTTTTTGTCTTATTTTTGGTATAAAAAAAAATATCCGTATGCAATAAATCTGTTTCAAGGTTAAATGTATTAGGCTTTATTATTGTAACCTATATCAGGAGATAATTGGTTAGAAAAATGTTGCAAAATTTAAACCCAGACGTCCAAAGCTGGGCAACAAACGGGCACACAGACTTCATTGGCTTTGTTCGGTTGGTCGGCATCTTGTAATTATCCCAGACCGCTGGCTATCTTTATTTAGCAGTGGAGGAAAATTAACTTTCTGACATTTTGTAAATGCTTCTATCTTGATTCTGCTAGTGTCAATTATTGATAGAATACACCGCCGCCATATAAGTGAAATAAAATTAAGTATGGCATAAAGCACCAATCAAACAATCAATCCACTTCTCCCATGACCAACTTTGGGATAAACACGCTTCTTTTTGCCCTCGTGCTTTCTGAGTAAACAGCAACAGGAAGCCGATACGTTTGTGATGTATTTGTACTGACCTGTTATGTTTTTGTTTGTTAATAGTGTCGGGGTGGTTTCCTTCACCCATTTGGCTGGTACGCTGTCATGTGAGTGAAATAAACTTAAGACGAGGTTAAACCGCAATCAAACCTAGGACAAATACTAGGGCAAATCCCTCATCTTAACCATATCTCAACCCGTGGTGAAAATTGGAAATTAATCCGCTGTTATCGCTGGCCTCTTTAAACATATTTGTGATTTTTATACGCTCGCTTTCGAAGAAAGAGGCCGTATTATGTTATAGTGCTGTCTGTCCGTCCGTCTGTCTGTCCGCACCACCTTGTCCGGGCCATAACTTTTAAACAAAA
>JARFOD010000012.1:1653580-1683908 GCA_031763545.1 Mopalia muscosa | reverse complement strand
CCCCCCCCCTCCCCCCACCCCCCTAAACAACAGTATTTTACGGACCCAATGCCAATCGTAAACGGTAGATTTAATGTTGGTTTTACGTTTCCTTTGTTTACGTTTCACTCTTGACTCCGTTGATTGTTATTTACGCAACGTTTTTGTTTCTTTGCCATTTTCAGGCTTAGTTAATCATCACACCTAATATTATTTATCATCTTACCTAACCGTGTTATCATATTACCCATCAGCGTGTATCATCTTGTCTTACCCACTAATGTGTATCATCTTACCCAACAGTGTGTATCATCTAATCCAACAGTGTATATCATCTTGTCTTACCCAACAGTGTGTATCATCTAACCCAACAGTGTGTATCATCTGGTCTTACCAACAGTGTGTATCATCTTACCCAACAGTGTGTATCATCTTACCCAACAGTGTGTATCATCTTACCCAACAGTGTGTATCATCTTGTCTTATCCATCAGCGTGTATCATCTTACCCAGCAGTGTGTATCATCTTACCCAGCAGTGTGTATCATCTTGTCTTATCCATCAGCGTGTATCATCTTGTCTTACCCAACAGTGTATATCATCTTACCCAGCAGTGTGTATCATCTTACCCAGCAGTGCGTACCTTCTTACGCAAGTGTATGTATTACTTTATGCAAAATTGTGTGTACCATCGATCTTACCCAACAGTGTGTATTTGTGCGACTAAATAATAAAGAGAGCTTTAATACAGCACACATTTTATTAAAAAAATAACACAAAGTTGCCTTTTACAAATTATAAGTCAGTGGTGTTACACACTATTTTTATGACCTACAATCTTACTGATGGAATTATTAGATTAACAAAGGTATTCACAAGATAATAATTATGTTACCAATGTTATTTATTCTATCAGCTGTGTAAAATTAATTATATATGCTGAAACTGGTAGCTGTTGTCACTCTTTCCTAATATATAGCCTCTGTTAGATACGAGTCAACATAAATCTGTGGATAATCAGTCGTAGAAGCCTTAATTTCACCCGAGCTGATGGAATAGAGTTTGACTCTTTATTTTATACCTAAAAAATGACGTATATGTCTATATAGCAAAAATGAAATGTCAATGGTGTCGAGTGACGTTTTGTTACACCATTGACATTTGGCATCAATTTTATTTTGTGGTGCAAGCTTATTAAAATATGTTAACCAAACTACTGTTTTAAGTCATTTTCATAAAAAAATAGATAGTTCTCTCACCTGTCTAATTCCATTGGCGCATTAAAAATTGACATTGAACACAGTAACACCATTCAAGGCTAATACTTTGTCACTTAATTATAAATTTTGTTAATTGTTTGTCTCATAGTTTTCTCATTATGTGGCATATAATGTTGATAAACATCATACTACGTATGTTTTATAGCGAAAAAATACCAGTGTAACACGAATATAGTAATTACTGAAGAATGATTCCGTAACGTTTTAAATATATAGTAAATATAAAACCAGCATTGTATCAGTGCCCAGCATTTGGAAAGCCTGCTATTCAACTCAAAATAGGTTTTTTTTTTAAGGACATCGATACGTGGGGAGAAGGTGCTGTACACATATACCAACTATTTTTAACAAACAAATACTCGGGAAAATGTCAGATAATGCTGAACCTGAACAAGTGTTCTTCCAAATCGTACATGAATAGTATGAAGAGTTAGACATGTACCGGTAAATGTAGGTTAATAGTGACCAGGGATGGTAAGAAGGGAAACTCTTTGTTTGATTGGGGTTAAACGTCGTTGGGGTTACTTATATGACGTCGGATTGTCCACTTCACATTGTTACTTATCAAATTACGGTGGAAAACGGGAGGAAGCCTAGTTTTATTGGTTTGTTTCAATGAGAAACTACTTAACATTTGTATTATTATCATACGCCAGATTAAGCCATTGGTTCGTCTTAAGGACTCTACCGCTAGTCAGGGGTAAAAAAAACGGGCCTTATTTGTTCGTAACTTTTGCAGCTATTTCCAAACGATGATTATATTAACAACACATATACTTAGCAAGAAGAAGACGTCTAGATTCTAAATATACTGTTCTACTATGATTCATTTTATTTTAAAACGGTCTAAATAAACAAAAACGCCCAATAATTTTTTTAAATAGACTTTCGTTTATAACTCTTATTTTTCTGAGATAGTTGGAGATTTTTTCTTCAAACTTCCATGTTTTTTTTATCAAATACTTAAAGTAAAATAACTTTATAGGGTTTTTAAATTGAAGTTAGATTTTACACAAATATTTAAAAAAAAATAAAAATCCGCCCTTAAAAAAAATATATGCCCAATATCTTCTGAACGAACATATTAAAAATATTCTGCATGGCAGTTTGTTGTATAATAGCTTAAAGATTTTGTGTGCAAAATGTTTTTCGAGAAATAAACTATTTAAACGCTAAAAACAAAGAAAATGAAAGGGGAGAAAACCGTGTAAACCTGTGTAAATTATTGAACTGATTGTTTTTTCGATTACTCACAGTAAAGTTAATAAACAGCATGAGTTTTAAATTTAAGAAAAAAACGCGAAATCGAGAGCAATCATTGTTTGCGTACAAAATTTTAAAAAATAATTCTTCTATCCAAAATAATTATTACCGACAGGTTTGTACCAAATTATTCTAAGGAAGAACGACACGCCAGGAAGAAAGTGAAAAAATGGTAGATACAGCAGTGTGTAGGCCTAGATGCCATCCTTAAAGACTTGTATTATAGTCACTATACAGGCCTAGTCGCGCGGAAGGGTTTGGCATGGTGCAATGAAGGGAAAAGTCAGATCTAATGACTTGAAAACATAAACATTAAGCCAAAAGTGACGTAAAAATGGAAAGGACAGCTGTAATTAACATGTGTTAGCATGAATGGGGAACTAATACTTTCCATATCAGTTCTCAGTTTAAGACTTTTTTCTGTCTGGTGTCGACGTTCCTTGCGCATCGCGAATACATTCCTGTCTATCCGAGCCTTTAATTTTATTCGCCAATTTTTTTCTGATTTTTATCAGACACTACCTAATAAAACAGAATCTCTAAAGAAACACAGAAACGGAATTCCTATTGCAATAGCCAATCCATAATTCTCACATCCAGGTATTACACACGCAGGCATAATTCCTGTTAGAAATGAGATATCCATGCGTTTATCACTGCAATAGCATACGACATGATGTGGGTATCTTGCACCACGTACGTCACTTCCGGTTTGTTTTATTTTAATTACGGACTTAATTTAAATAAGTTCCTTGATCTGAGGTCCGTTATGTTACTTAAATGGTATTTAAAAACGATCAAAACCCGCTGTAAAAACGAGTGCCTTCTCCTTTAATATATAACGGTATTCATATGATTTATCTTACATCACACATTGTGTTGAAAGGTACAAATATATATGCAACATACGATTGTCGGAGGCTCGCAATTAACCCATGTAATCTCTGTGTGACCAAAACGAACCGATGCCGATAAGTTGGTTTTATCGTTATTTCGGCTAAATATATCGAAAAAATGACATATTTTATACCGAAACGTGTTTTAATGAAGTTAGTGGGATAGAGAGGTGAGGAGAACAGATGTGAAGGAAGCAAAGTCTACAGTACGCTCGTATAACCAGCGATCGGCTTACAGTAGCCCATACTGACTGTACCCCTAAACGCTGGTTCATATAGCAAAGATTTTCAGGTAAAGGGCCGCAGAGTTAGGCTCTAGAATCACACAAAATTATATTGGTTGATCTGGTCACATGAGCATACAGTCCTCTCGCCTAAACTTTACTCCGCCATTTTGTAAACCTGTATGCTCATGTGACCGGATCAACCAATAGAATTTTGTGTGAATCTAGAGCCTAACTCCACGGCCCTATACATGAAAAGCTTTGCTATATGAACCAGCGTATAGGGTAAGTCAGTATGGGCTACTGTAAGCCGATCACTGGTTACACTAGCGTAAGTCTAGAGTAGAGAGGGGGGGAGAGGGGAGTTAAGGGAGCAGTCTAGAGTAAAGTTAAGGCGAGTACAGGAAAGAAAACTGAAAGCAAGAAATAGGGAAAGGAATTGGAAGAAAGAATTGTACAAAGAAAGAAAGAATAGAATAAAGAATATAGGTAAACGAATAAGTATATTAAGTAAAATTAGGTTCTTTATTTTAAAACCAACACTCGTCTCTCAAAGGGGTGTAAGTATATTTGTTTATTATATGTTCTATTTTTTTGGTTAATTAATCCCTTGATTAAGTAAAACTTCATTTTATTCCCCGATAATATTTTGTGTTACTTGATTAGATTTAATTGATCCACCGCACACTGCAACTCTGGGGATTTAGATTAATTCGGATAACCATATATTGCAAATAAGTAAATAAAGGGTTGCATAACACATTTCTTGGAATTGTGTAAATTTATGGGTTTCCAACAGGAGTCATCGAATGTTGCGATACATAGTGTGCACTATTAGACCATTTTAACGATGAACACAAACATCCCAGACAGAAGTCTTCGGTTTTAAATCTCAAACGGTTGTACGTGTAACCTTGTGCCGACTGAATTATTCTGTTCATGAAATAAATCAATCAACATCCACAGACAGAACTTCATTGTTTTACACAAGCTTCATACTTAGTGACCAAACTAATTTTAAACATATAAGACTCTCTGATGGCCAGTTACCACATTATTATTCCCAATGACACGAAAAGCACCTAATTTTCACTTAACCTTTGTTGAAATCGAACTTGATATATTACCAGTCCAAAAGCCAGTACTATTTTGTCAACAGTTCATTGATACATCTGGTGTAATCACACTATAGGCCAGTCAAACGGTTTTTAATAGGTTAAGTTTAAGGCTCGTTCCTTACGCTGACAGGGGTATTATTAATATTAGGAAAGCAAGAGCAGTAATTTTGATTTGGTGCGTTGTTAAAAGAATTCGAATGATTGCGGTTTTACAGTGGGTTTTGGTCGTTTTTAAATACAATTTTAGTAACTCTCAGGTCACTGAACTAATAAACATTAAAGCAGTAATTAAATATTACCAACCGAAAGTGACGTAAGCTGTACAAGTGACCCACAACATATCGTATACCATTACATTGTTAAGCGTATGAATATCTTATTTCTGACTGGAATTATGCCTGTCGTCGTAGTACCTGCATGTGAGAATTATGAATTAGTTATTGCAAAAGTAATTCCGTCTCATTGTTTCCTTAGCGATCTGTTGTTTTTTTTTTTTAAGGCAGTGGCAGGTAAAAATCAGATACAACGATTAGCCAGTAAATGCATCTTTCGACAGGTTAAATAAGTTGAGAGTAAACCATTCCGTGTCATCTGATAATGAAAGGGATCTCCAGCACGAATTGACCGCTGTAAAGCTAACAAAATTAAAAAGAATACTGTTTACCGTGTGTATTTGGCCCAGAAAGACGGTGAGCTTTTCACCGATTCCAAGCCCAGTAAGGTTAGCGCAGGAACAAATCTAAGTTGAGTAACCCCATTCTTGCTAACACTTGTTATATAAATCTATTCTTTCCATTTTATATTGATTTTTTTACGTGTTCAGGTCATGCGATCTGATATTTTAGGTCATTGAACACCATGCCAAGTTTGTCTTTGTCTAGACCTTGATATTGGCTGTATAATTATTAAAAGTCAATATGGTATGTATTGGCATTCAGGCCTACAAATTGTTGTACCTACCGTTTTTTTAATTATATCTTTCTTACTGGTTTCTAGTTCTTCCTTAAAATAATTTGGTATAAGCCTGTGCGGTAATAAATATGGCATGGTGTTGTTATTGTGTTTCACTTGCACGCGTTCCTCACTTCCGGTTTGTTAAATTTTAATTGCTGCCTTAATATTGATTAAAAAGTTTTTTTAATCTGAAGAATGTTGTCATAAACTGTACAATTCTGTTAAAATCGCGACGAGAGCATATAGTTTACTTCTGGAAATAAATATATCAGTGTTCTGATCAGGATTGAATACTTCTAAATAAAACACACTAAAAGAACAGTTATATCATGTTCCTGGGACACTTTAAGGCACCTATAGAGCAGTTGCTGTCGAAGTAGATATCGACGGAACATTTGTCACATAAGCAAATAGCACATAGCATCATTTACTCGAACTTGTAAGGCTTTTTTTCCAGACTCCTATTAAATTAATTATTCCTGCGGTTAGGGCAAAAATCAGCTATATCATCACGAGGGTCACACCTAATTAATATATATCAGAAGTTCAAGGTATCTTAATGCATAATTCCATAAGGCCTAATCGGTATAACTTCGGTAACTTGTTAACAACTTCTGAAACGAACTCAATACCACCTTCTCATTTAATTTACCTTACAAGTAGTGATGGTCCAAATTGTGTTTCTTCTTTGCCATGTATACATTTCTTTAGTACTGTAATTGTTTCCGAACAATGGATGTATTACCTTTCAAACGGCTTATTGTATCCTGCAATTCGTTAAAGTGCATACTGGAACGCGGATAAATAACACAACAATCCCAACATAGCTTTCGCTGGATATCTTGCTTCGGCTTGACCATTTGGTTTGGTTAGATCAGTTGCTTTCGTCGGAACAGTTGGTTTGGCTGGAGATGTTGGTTTGAATTTCGTTGTTGTTGATTTTTTTTTTTTAGTGGATATGATCACCAACATTTTTCCTTAAGTTATTGATCTCTATTCCGCAGACCCTTTAACCGTTCAGCTTGAGTTGGAAAATATAGGTATATATATGTTTTTTAGAACTAAGTTTATAACTGCGTTAACTCGACGTGACCAAAACAGGGCTACGTTTTCTTTACAAATGGATCTTAATCATGTTGTCATTACCCATTTCTAGGATACTCTAAAACTGACATTTCGAGTGGTAATGGAATGTCTATCTTCAATTATGCACAGGCGTTGATTTCCCACGGAGGATTATAATATTAGTATAGCTCAGTGTACAGAGCAATTAGACAGACGTAGACCGTTCACCTACAGAGAGTGTTTAGGAACAACAATCTCTCTCAACAGCACCAATATTCTCACGGATTTGTTGGTCTATCTTCTTTATTGTGTGATGCTTCCTGTCTATATGCCTCAGCTCTGTGTACATGTCAAATACCTAGAGCAATGAATTCCGACGCAAACGTAATTTGTATATATAGTCACTGTCCATGCCCCAGTCTCTAGGGAAATGTTCTAAGACGAGAAGAGCTCCATAGAAATGATTATTTCTGTTACTTTAGTTGCAACAATATATTCGATCCATTTCAAGGCTATTTTTTAATACTGCCGAATGGTTATGCGAAACAAAATAATAATAATAGAGTTATCTATTTGCATATTAAAAGGCGCTACTTAAAAAAGAGAAAAAATAACCAAAAACGATCTCTTGTCAGGTCCGATTTGTACGACTTAAGGTAACCTTGTCATGCCATATTATGTGTTCAGTTCCTTCTCACCAAAACTCTTGGTCGTTTTATTTGCGGGCATGACAATACTCGTGGTCAGTCTGATTGATAGTCATTACTGATAGTTACACTGATATATCTTTTCAGGAACGAAAAGGGTCAAAACCAACAACAACAAAAAAAGACTCGAATAGACTCGAAAATGTAAATGTTTCAAAATATGTGTGAAAATAATTATTCTTAACCTTCGTTCCTGACAGCTTATGCTCAAATTACGGAGTTATTATGCATGAGCTAGATGACGGCAGTAATGCACACAGCCAAGCTTTCGTAACTAATGACTACAGTCCATCTACACCGGCTCATTGTATTTACTGGGATTGTTTCCTCTTGTACACACACACATATTCCTATAGCCACATCATTACCATCTTTAAGGCAAAGAGGCTAACATAAATCTGCAAAGAGGAGTCGGTTTGCAAATGCGAGAACTCTGTATCGGTTACCGTGGCAACATTCCCAACTGATGTTCTTCTTTTGTTTTTTCGCAAAAAATAATAAAAAACATTGACATTCGCTAATGTCTCCAGATTGATTAGATGCCTTCCATTCCTGACCAACAATGCATCTCAGTGGTCGTGTGAAGGCAAGCAAACAAATAAAATATGTAAAATAACCATGATCATATCTTTTGTAAACAAAGTTGTTTTTAAAAGTCGATATTGCCATTGTGTTTATACAGAAAGTCTGACTAGGTTTAGACTTACATTTCCTGACAAATTAATATCAACAAGAAAATCAATATATTCATATACAAGTACATGTATACAAAAGTTAACTACATCTATCTCGTAATCAACTTTTCCTTAAATAGCTGGGTACTCATCAGAAAAGGTCGATAAATATGCATGGAATATCAGCATGCGATTGTTCGTGTACCAAATTTCCGTTAGTAAAAAATAAGACATGACTGCCTCCACTTCAAATTTTGTTTTCTTAATTTTATCATGAGATGAAGAGATCTATATTGTCTGTCTTTTTTCGTGTTTAATCCGTGTTTAATCCTCGACATCGGCCATAGCGGTGTTGATATTGCCTCTGTCGTCAGTTTGAAACCTCGTCAAAATCTTCGACGCCTGCCGGCCACTCTGATTTTGACTGTGTCAAATTGACTGTCTTAACAACGCCACAATGACGTTTAGATTTCACACATATCGCGGCCAAGTGATATGGTCGTTCTGAAATGACGCACCTACACCACACAGGCAGCCTACCCGAGATGTAAGAATTTTATACCAACCATTAAGAAAGTGGTTCTTTTAATGATGATTTGATAGCTTAGCAGATAAATTATCAAGAGATGTGTAAACTGTTGAATAAGGCATTGTTACTTTTTTTCTCCATTTAATTATATGTGCGATAATCGATGGAGTTGTTCGGGAATTTTGTGCATTACATGGTTATATATTAGAAGACATTTATCTGTGACTTTGAATATGGCTTTTGTCGATGCATACTATAGCAGACGCAAACGTTTTACTCTGTTGTACTTTGTAACCTAATCGCCTTAAACTTCTAGTCTGCCTCTGGCCGCGATAACCTTTTGTAGGTACCAGGCATGCCGTCTTGAATACAGCACTGTAGTGTAGTTTATCGAGCTCTAATTTGTTCTTTAGTTGTTTCTTCCTAAGAGGTAGCTAAGTTATAACAACGAAATACACGTGACCCACAAGTATGCTTGTTTCCATTCTGTCTCAAGGACCGGTTTGAGATAAGGAAGAACGTTGTTTAATTATTCGATATGCCACTGAACTCTGATGTGTCGGCTTTTTCATCGACGAATTTGTATCACATTGTTGTGCCTGATATACATAGTGCTGTGTGAACATAATACACATACTAACATGTCATACATATATCACAAGACTGGACTGGTCCAAGCTTCAGTGAATAAGACGTACGACAGAGATCATTGCGTCTTTGGTGTTTGTTTCCTCTGAACCTATAAGTACATCAATACAAGTTTTGTATCAAAACGCATAAAATCTCTTTACTCTATAGAATCCATACTATATAAAGTAGTGGATTGATGCTTTGAAGAATCATATATAGGCATACATCTGCCGGTTCTACAGTGTACATCGCGAATCTGTCTTGGTTGGTTTGTTGCACTATTACTTTGACAGTATTGCAGTAGTATACAGCCAATTGTTACAGGCATGTAATCACTTTTTCTTTGTCACTGTAGCCTGTCAAAGTTAAGGTTCATAATAAACTTTTGGCCAATCGTAACATTTTAAATTTCTTTGAATATTTACGGCTTAATGCACCTAGCGACTGTAAATCAGCTTCCTTACGCCAGGAAACTCGTCAAACAAACAATCGACTGACTGTTGTTTGTTCGATTGTTTGTTCGACTGGGGTGTTCGACTCTGTACTTAATGTTATGCCGCTCATATGACCACTCAATGAGTAAAAGAAATCACCCTCGACAGCATAAAAAGAAGAAAACAATTAATAAGAATATCAAGCCATAAAGAAGCTCTCTCTCAATCGCCTGCATCAGCGAATAAAAGCTAAGTACTTTGAACAAAGAAAACAAAAAGAAACCCAACGCAGTTTTTCAGGCCTATACTTTCTAGAAATAACATGGTAGGTGCGTCTGTGCCAAACCAACTAAACAACAAATGCCAGGCATTATATTTTAAGTTTTATATCCGAGAAAACATAAAGACATCAATATCACAATCATGAGTGGTTCAAATCAGTAACGGGAATTGTGTATAATTATATTTACATGTTAATTCTTCTTTGTGTTCTATATTTGTACAGGTCTTTGCACAAAAAAGGATCGTTTAAAATAGCTTCAACTTTAGCCAACCTGTATAATACTAGTCTGAACTTCAATTCAACAAGACAATTGAACAATAGTACCGATAACATAATGTAATATTTCTCTTCGATGAAGTTACTGGTTATATATGTGTTTTGGCACAAAAAAATGTTTTGGCTGATGACACGAACCTATGTTTAACCATACGGCATATCGCCTTTTTTACCTTTTCCAAACTCCTGAATGGCCGCCCGAAATGACTCCCTGCCACTGTGGTTTTCAAACTTGTACATGAAATCATGACAATGATTACAGACAGTTAAAATTCTGACACAACCTAAAGATTTTAAACGACCTCGTCTAGCGGTACATTTCGAACAATCCGAGACACTCCAAGATTGTCAAAACGAAACCAACATCCAGAGCAATCGTTGGTACAATCGGTGACACTCCAATGCGTTGAAACAAAATCAACATCCAGAGCAATCTTTTGTGTAATCCGTGACAGTCAAAAGTGTTGAAACAAAATCAACATCCGGAGCAATCGTTCTACAATCCGTGACACTCCCAAGTGTTGAGCATAATCAACATCCGGAGCAATCGTTCTACAATCCGTGACACTCCCAAGTGTTGAGCATAATTAACATCCATAGCAATATTTGGTACAATCCCTGACACTTCCAAGAGTTGAAACGAAATCAACATCCAGAGCAATCGTTAGAACAATCCCTGACACTTCAAAGAGTTGAAACGAAATCAACATCCAGAGCAATCCTTAGAACAATCCATGACACTTCAAAGAGTTGAAACGAAATCAACATCCAGAGCAATCGTTAGAACAATCCCTGATACTCCAAAGAGTTGAAACGAAATCAACATTCAGAGCAATCATTAGAACAATCCCTGATACTCCAAAGTGGAATCAAACGAATCAAGATTCAGAGTGAAAAAAAAAAAAAAAAACAAGATTCAGAGTGACGGTCCGTAAAACATCCAGCAAGGCCGTTCTTGAACCAACGGCATTTGTGTTTAGTAAGGAATACATAAGCTGTGACATTGAATTAGTGGATCGTAAGTCGTACTATACCACATAGGTATAAACATAGGTTTACATTAATATGGATGGCATGGCGATGATGACTGGTTCCTTAGCATGTCCTTTAATTGAATCAACACAGCCCATGGGGCACTAAAGTGCTTTCTAGCTGTATTCACTACACATGTGTGGTGTTTGGAAATTTATAAATTGAATACTATTTGAATGGAATTCCTCAGGTCAAATGTTTGTGATTCAGTCGGAAACCAAACAATGGAATTATAATAATACTATGAACTGTTCAGTGTAGTAATTGTCGTGAACAGCTAAATCTTTGACGAATATTGACGCCGGAAGGAAGGCACTGTTTAGGTCACAAACCAATAACAACACTGGTATGAACGAAGTCTTGATGACAGGCGGGCGGATGAAGAGAACTGCAGCAAATTAATTAAATAGATGATTGACACATATTCTCCTTTCAAATAGTTACCTGGAATGAACTCCAAGTGAACATACATATTGGATATCATTTTTATATTTCAGTTCAAGAAACACTGTCATTTCCATCTGATCAAAATAAGACGTTTACCGGTATAATAAATCAACGCTTAGAACTGTCAAGATTTCGAGGGACCCCACGCGCCAAGTACCTCTACAGCGCATACTCCGCTACTTGGTTTGTGTTTGGCTCTTGGGTTTGTGCGATGAGAGCAAACGCTTCACCTGATAAACTCGTCTCTTTGTAGGGAGGCTTTTTCCGCCTGACCTTTGACAGTTCAGACAGACTGTCCTTATTGTTTTCATTTATTAGTTTACACATATTACTGGCATGACTCCCGTTACATAAAAGTGAATCGTGCTCCTGGTCTGAGTCTATGAACAAGTTGTCACATCGTGTAGTGTCAGTCATTGAGGAGTCCAGGCTAGGAGAGAAATAACATGTATTGAAGTCATCCAAGGAATCCGATGACACCGATGTCTTAGCCCTCTCAGAGATTCGAAATAGTCTATGCGACCTGTCTTCTCCAACCAGTAAATATGTTCGTACTTCCCCTTTGCCCTGTAAATAAACAAGGGGAAAAAAGAACAATAGTAACATATGTACTTATAATAACTAATATGCAGATTTATCAAAGATCCAATAATAACTTAAAACTTATTGTCAATTGCATTAATATCATCAAACAATACTCAGAACAGAGTTAAAACTCCAAAAACGTTATCTAGTAGACCAAACTGTGTCTCATTTTCCTGGAAATTATGAACATTTACTCTTAAATGTGGTTTATTGTTGCAGCGCGAAAACTTTTAACTAATATCACCCACCTTCATATTAACCAATCCTCTTTCTTCCACATAATACCCTCCTACCTGGTCCAGCAATACTTTACACTCCTCGCTTAAATGTATCTTTAGAGCTGTAAATAAAACACATTGCCGTAACCTGTAACTTTCACACTATATATTAATTTATTGTTCCACATCTGGGCTGTTTATTTGTATACTCTTTTTTGCAGCCATTGATGAGTTTTTACACAAAACGACCGGTTGCCGATACAAAGAAATCCAGTTTAGGCTTGAGCTAAGGTCCTCGTCACTATCACGAAAGATCCACTGGAGTGATTGTCAATAGATATACCTACTTTCATTCACGGTGTAACCATGTCTTAACAGTGACGTTAAGTAGGAGAATAAACAACATATTAGGAAGGGTGGATAATCGGACAACTGTTATGGCGGAGGTTGGGGGGTATATGTGTGTGTGTGTGTGTATGGGGTGCGGTCAATCATTTGACTAACTATTTATTATTATTAATTGAAAAGTTAATATAATCAGTGCGAAAGCAGTTCTTATTGTCACTTTGAAAGTGTCTGGATATATTTTGCCCTGGCCACAACTTGTTCCTTTTGAACAGGCTATATCATAATCGGCATGGCTTTACGCATACCTCTTAAATGCCATTATATGACAGAATAGGTGCTCGGGGTATTTAATACTGTCAACTAATAGTACCAAGAGCTACCCAGTATTAACATAATAAACGGCACTAATGAATGCGGTATATATTGTATTCACTTTATTTAACTGTAACACCCCTTCCTACCTAGTCCAGTTGACTCAAGTCTAGATGCTGTGTTCACGGTGTCTCCAAATAGACAATAACGAGGCATCTTAAGACCCACCACTCCAGCTACACAAGGACCTGGAACAAACCTTTTATGATGAGCACCACGCAAATAATTACAAATACACACGGTATACGTCAGTAGCGTTTACCATAAAGACATAGCCTTGTGCTTCTCCAAAACGTACATATGCAACCAAGAGATTCCAAGTAGACGATACCAGTCAAAGATATAGTAATTGGAAATAGAATAGTCATAAAAGAGTCAGCTGAGGACTTTATCTGTGACATGAATTGACTTTGTCCTTTACATAGAAATACTTTTAACAATGCCTTGATGATCTTCCCTTTAATGGATGTATGCCAAAAATGATAAACGTCAATAACTTTGACAGATGGAATTGTCGCTGATTCTCTCTGGCCCTGGGCATCAGCTGACTGGTACATGTCAGTTTAAGATAATATGACCAGATACCTGAATGTATTCCTATTCTCAGCTTGATAGTTTCCTGAGTTCTGTGGCGGATTCGGAAGGTTTTAATGGCGTCTAGAAGATGGAGAGACATTGAAGCTATTTCCCCTGCATGGTTGTTACCATTCCGAATAGGAAGACCACTAACTACCATGTAAGCGTCACCTATAGTCTCTACTTTATACACGTCGTAATGTCCCACAATGGAATCAAAACACGTGTACAGGTCATTCAAGAGATCCACCACCTACGGAAAAAGGATTGTTATATTGTCAATGTTTGTGCTATTGTCACGAACCAATGATTAACAGCGTCTATGGGCACAGACCTAAGAACTAAGGACAATTTCACAGTGTCTGGGGGCCTTTCATTACCAACCATTGTAAAATATAAGGCCTCTACCGGTAATTCCTTAACGAAAGAAAACTATGGGTCGACACAATAAAACGAAATTATTTTACTTTATTCATAACAGAGAGAGAGAGAGACCGGTTCCACAAATTACTAGTAAAATTCCTACTTTGATTGAATTATACGCTTTATTTTGAATTATTAACACCAGTTGCACAAGTCTGCTCTATAGGATCCTATATGATATTGTCCCAAATCATATTTGATTGTATTATCACCCTATAAGATCCTAGAGAATGTCCAAAATCCTATAGGATCCTATGAAATTTGTCTGTAAGGGTAGGGTACGCTGTTGGTACTCCATCACATCTCAAATACACACATGTCAATGATGTCTTATAGGCGTTGGAATACATATAGCCTAAAATTATATATGTATAACTTGTATAAAGGTAAAAGTTGTGGATAAGTAGAGTTCACTGAGGTTTGTTTAATGAAATGAGGTGTAACACCGTACTTAAGGTAATTGATTATAGATGGCGGCGTGCCGGTCCAGTAGTTACCGTCGACGCCACTGGCAACAAAAAAAGACTAAACATGACAATCACAAGACGCAATACCCCACACCCAAAAAAAAAAACAGATCAGTTTCTACCTGTCCGTTAACTCCTCTACCTCCAAACACCCCACTAAAGTTGACTGAAGATTGTTATGTTGAAAATTGTAGTGCCATTGTGTGATCGGTTAGTTCAATACCTGCATGGGTGTGCTTTCTGCTGACATGGCCGTGAAACCAACTATATCACTGAAGTAAATTGTGACGCCTTCATATTGCTCCGGCTCAACTTGCTGTCCTCGCTTCAGCTGCTCCGCAACAAATCTAAGAAGAGGAAGTGCTGTATAAATCAGGTGAAAGTGTTTTATAGTTTGAAATATGTCTTATAGACCTATTTAAAATCGGGTAAAAATGCAGCAAGTGTACCTTCAGAGTCCAACTATTTTCGCTAAATAACTTAAGGTCTTGCAGGAACACTTGGGCTCACATTGGGCACCGATCTTTGGATCCCTTTTATTTCAAGTTAAAAGTTTTACGTTGGATGGGGCGGTTGGATGGGGCGGTTGGATGGGGCGGTTCCCATTAAAAATAATTAAAGTTGGGCATAACATTTAGTTTCTCAGTAAACTTATAAAGAAGGTTATAGACAACATTTCTGAGGTCAAATGAGATTATTACAGAAAACAAGACTCTTGGTTATGGTTATCTGACATATGTTGAGACATAGTTCCGGTGATAAATCAATGAAATGTGTAATACACTGGAATTTTGGACTAGTCGGTTCGGCTATTAACATATACATGTAGTTTTACCACCTGGCGCTAGATCTCATGAAAACTGTACTGATAGCCAATCTTCAGATGTGTATTCCAGACAATTCTAATCTTGTCAGACTCTATATAGAAACTAGATTTTGTCTAGTTTATCTTAGAAATGTTGTCGCATTTTAAAGACAATGTGTGTATAAAAAAGTTGATAAGTTTTTTAAAAGTTTTTTTTTATAAGCCTATATATCGCTTGTTCTTGATACCGTTTAATTTGACACCAATAAAGTCCAATTAAATCATTCTAACCAAAATAAAAACGATGTAACTAGTTTTAGCGATCAAATGGCTTTTCTACTATATGGACTAATTTATTTTGAGTTTTACGCCTAACATTCTTAAAATTAAAGCAGCGAAAATGCATTGTAATGTTTTCTGTCAACATTAATTAAATTTGCAATAATCTCCAAAGTCATTTAAGATTTTCATAAAAGTTCCATATTTCATAACCCGAAGTAACCAAGCCCTGTACTACATGTACAAACGCAATGTACTGACCTATATTCTGCGTCATGGGACTTTGATATCTTATTTCCTCCAATTCAAACTGTAGCCCAACGCGACCTTATAGTAGCTCATAAAAAAATCATGTGACCCAAACCTGAGGGTTTTTAATCTTTCATGACTGATATAAAAACGTAGATTATACTGAAAGCCCGTCAGAACTTGTAATGGATTGTGGTTTCATGCTATTGTTATATCATATAATCTCTGTCGGATCTTATTGTGATTATGATTTGAGCAAACCCCACCAATGTCATTAAAACTAACTGATTACATTACCATTGTAATCTGACTATAAAACACACACATGTCTGTCTTGAGTAGGCTTCATCTGAACCAGCTCAAAGTAAACTAAGTACGGCGCTAAAGCACAATCAAGCATAAACGCCTTGTGACAGTACTGACAACAGTCGGCTACAAGGTCACTTGTTTTACTGTGTTTTTATATGTAAAAGCTATCGGAGTACGAATCCAGTAATTTATACACAAAGATTCACAATGTACAAAATCAAAAAGAATTTAATTTATCTAACAGGTACTATCGAATGCTTTAAACAGCTTGCACAAATTAAGCTTTCGTAATTTATTGAGTTGATTCAAGTAAGAATCGACAATTGTAAAAGTGACTATAATCTTTAAGGTATTTTTCTCCTATCACAGTACAGCTATATGTATTTTATCGTATAGAATAAACAAACCGGTTGGAGGGTAGCACATTTTTATTTATTTAAAACATATGTATATAAGACACTAATTAATTGACCCTGTTAGTCGCTTGGGGCGCTGGGCTGGAACTGGCCTCTGACTAGCAGGACACATAGTCTATCTAACTCTGATTTGGACCCCTTGGTCGATTTTCAGAACACTTGCTGCATTCAGTCTCTTATACAAAAGAAAATAATTCTGTACCATATATATGTATATAATTCGGGAAGGCTTGAGTACTCATTATTACATATATATGAACGTGGCGAAAACCTTATAATTTCTAAAAAATATTGCAAAATAAGTAAATTTCAACATGAAAAATAGACTGCATTTGCAAGGTTTATTTCTCAAATTGCAATAACAATAAAACTCAATAAATTAGTTAACCTTAGATAGTCTTACAAAAATGTAAAATATAACTTTCAGGAAACATTAAAAACATTACCATTGCTTTTTACATTAGTACACATTTAAAGTTTATAACATGAATAGGTTTCTAAAAATACGCCTTGTCAAATGTAGAGTCTGCTAAAAACTGAAGTGCCAGATATATGCAATTAAAGTTTTGTGACTTAATATATCATTATGAGTAAACGAAATTATGGGTTCTAACTTAACTGTTTGTAATTAGAATTTCGAATTTTCTTTTTCACCAACATTGAGTTGAGTACATATCTTTTCATCCAAAAGATAAAAAAAAAATTGGTTCATTTTGAGCCCAATGCGTCCAGCCTTAACCCCTGAGCTACCTTAGAAAGACCACAGATTGTCAGCCAGTTAAAGGCTTGTGACCTTACTTTAAGCGTTCCTTAAAGAAAGATGATAAGCCTTTACTCATTGGACTGGGACATGGCCCTCAATTAGTGTCTTTTTTATCCGGAAATAACCAGAAAATTTGTAGGTAGACGTAATTTCTTAATAAAAAAAATGTAATTTAGTGTTCTTGTGTCAGTTGGTCCTGTAACGAAAGATCCATGTATCCTTTAATTGGGTCCCAGATGAGCGTGTATCTGGTTAATCTGACAATCTGATTTGGTTAATCTGATGATCTGGTTGTAGCGGATATAGATATCTTGTTTTTTTTCATATATCCGTTTTTTTATATAATATTGTTAAATGAGCTCAATTCACATTTTTTGATAATAAGAATGTAAATCCATTCACTGACATGTCTACGGGATCTCAAGCGAATCCCTTTAACTAAAACAGCCAATGAGTGACATGTGTAAAGAGAGCTCTCTTTCTAAGACAGACAAACTGTAATTATTTACAGAGATGATTTATACACTGAGGTATGGATTGAGTTATTCGACCCCGTGACGAGTTTGTTGTAAATGAGGGTTGGTTATGCGAAAACAAATTCGTTAGTAATAAAGCTATCAAGTTACATATTTGATGGGCTTGTGTTAAGTGGATACACATACTACTTGCCTGTCTATATCCATTAAAAGATACACAAGGAACAATCTTACAGAAAAGCTAAAACGATAAATCTGTTTTGAATTGCAAATGAGAGAATTTGGTATTCGTTACCTTGGTAACATTCTGAGAAGTAGATTTTCTGTTTTCTTCTTTTCGTCAGACAGTTGACTGGTTCTTTCAGCAACTAAGGCCTCCAGATTGTTTGCATACGTCTCCATCATTGCCAACATATTGTCAAAGATATTGGACTTTCTGAAAGCCAGTCACAAAATAAGTATTGCACATAGCGAAAAAACTCATTAAAGTTATTGAAGTCTACTGTGACATTGTGTCAACTAAGAAGCCATGGAAGGCCCCTTACAGACTTCCAATATTTCACTGGAGGCGAGCCATCAGGTTTCCAGGCCAATTGTTAGCTCTGTGATATACACGATTATAACTTGTTTTTGACGAGTTTACCAGTCAAGTAAAAACGACAATGGCCGGAATTAAAACGATGGAACATCAGAGAGTAAGAATCGCTATACCAGTTTAATACAGCACTACAACATAAGGTGGTGGTAAATCAGAGAGGGGAACCATTTGCTTATATTAAATACTGAGCCATGTACACATTGTAAAAGATAAATTCATTCCTGATGAAATAAGTAAAATATAAATGTACAATTATGATTGTTTAATTTATTGAGGTATAATGAGCTAATATGAACCTAGGATTGGCAAGAGCAGTCAGTAATGATCTGAAAAACAAGCTGAGAATGAGTTTGCTTTATCGAAGCCATACCCCAAATGGATTGCATTAAGGAAAGGCCGAATAATTGAGTTGGAATGTACAACTGTTTGCGTGGTTTAGGTGGTGGCTGTTTGGTTTCAAGCCTGTTGACCCGGTATTTATTGGGTCACTTCAGGTCAGTACTTACAGGCCCTGCTGAATTTCTTTCAATCGTAACCTGATTGTTTTAAAGTCCGGCCTGGAGTCTTGTTCCTCTGCCCAACAATCTTTGATACAATCTCTGACAAATGCCGGACACGTCAGTTTAGAGAGGTCTGGTCTGAACAATTCTCCAGCATAGAAATACCGCACACGGTCAATGATCACTATGTACCAAATAAACAAGTATGCTTGTTAACTAAATACCTACTGTTCGTTATAATTTATTTAAAGTTATAAAACATGAATATTGTAGGCCTATATCTTATTATAATTAGAAGATATATGGTTCAAAGTGAAAGTAAGTGAAATAGTTAACGCAAAACGATTAAACATAACGTCTGTATGTCCTTCTATAAATGTCATTTGATTGAGTAAGATGTCGCAGCAAACACATAATAACCCTGTTACCGTTTGTATTAGCTGGCTGTTACCCTTAATGCAGTAGTATTTAGAGGCTTGAGTAGCGAATTTCTGTCACAATTTATATTAAGTTGTGATTAACAAAATTCTAGAAACATGTACATTTACCATACAGAAACACATGGCCTTATTGTTTGTTTGGAGATTTCAATAAATTCCAAGACACAGTTTATATTAAACAGTATACTACTTAAGTGCAACAACGACATTAACGTCATTGTCAAACCAATCGATATCCATTAGACAATGCATTGGCACAGTAAAGTAATCTAAATTGATAAGCACAATACATGGCCAGTCCCATTAGCTAAAGAAACAAGTTCAGTTGTACAAAGACCTTCAACAAAAAGGAACACCTATAACATTGAGCAAGAATTGAGGACTAAAGAAGTTTGTCCTATGTGACAAATTGTCCAGAATAATTCTAACAAACTGAAGCAACACGATACAGGTAGAACATTGTTTAAAAGCCAAGATAATAAATTGTAACTAAACTCTTGCCTTTATATGGAACATCCTGCTGTCCCCAGGGCCCTTGTCTAGCATGTAACTCATATAGGATGATAGCAAAGGAGTAAACATCCCCTTTCTGGGTGCCTCTAGGTAGGCGATTAGGACTTCGAAGTAACTCAGGTGCCGTCCAAAGTAGACCTTAAATGAAAATATAGCCATAGGCAGTGCTCCAATTTCCCTCGCATAACACGTGTTTTCAACAAAGCATGTAATGGACATTTGTGCTAAAAATGTTCATTCTTTATTTAAGAAGAATCTCGAGGGATTTTATAAAAGCTGAAGGTCAACACATCAAAAACAATATGAATTTAAACAGCACTTGAATTTGTTTCCTGCCTAAGGATAAATTGGATTGATATTAAGTTAGAAACACCATAGGGTACCATAGATTGTCATGGACAAAGGCACCAAGACAAACTTAGACTTATAGATCAGGAAAATCAGAGGGACTTCTGAATGAGTGTTATCTAAACTGACATACGTTCATAATACTTTGATTCGCTCTCTGTGGGCTGGTTATCTGACTGCGAACAATGGTGGAGACCGAAATCAGCAATCTGAAGAACCCATCGACTGTCAACTAAACAATTACTGCTCTTCAAATTCCCATGCGATACCATCTCACCGTCGTGCAAGAAAACCATACCCTGGTGAAACAAAATCATCAATAATAAACAAGTACATGATTTAGGCTAGGGGCATGGACCGTAAAACGTTAAACATCATTACACAGCTCTTCCTTTACAAATCGAACCTAAATTAGACCCTTCATTTGTCATTGTCCCTAAATTGGTTAAACAATCAGAAATCCCACAACCCTTGTCAATTGTAAGTTTAGGTTTTCCCAGGACCTGTCTTGGCGACCAAGTTCAGGTAAAGACCTGTGTTTATTTTTCGGTAAATTGAAAACTTTGCTGAATCAGATTTTAATCACATTGTCAGATTAGCTATACCTTTAAACCTGCTAATCACCCTTTTTGTCTTCAATAAGGTATGTACACCTACATAAGTTCGCTTGAAATCTACCGAAGTGTTTGTCACAGTTGTAATACCAGTTAGTCCTAAAACTGCTTATTTGATTTTCTCCAGTGCCGGATAGACTAAGACTGATGGCTTCATGTATTAATGACTAACCTTGATCAAGTCCGCTACCAAGGAGGCAATAAACATGTCATCCAAATGAAGATCCTTGTTTTTTAAGATATCCTGCAACCAAACGAAGAAACAATAGGTGTGTGTGGGTATGGATACAAGCGTTGGACCACACCAGAGCTACTAAGACTAGCTGATTTTTTATATGATGCAAGATGCAGTTTATTTATGATTGTTTAAAACTGATTTAAATTTATAAAGGCAGTCATGAAATGATTCCATTATATACCTTATAATCAATGCAGTTCGGTTTCGATAAAGTGGAAACTTCCCAAGTTATATTTAAAAAAATATTTTTTCTCCAAAGATACTTTCGACAAGGGTTTTACATTAACATGTCAATCAGCCATGCACATAAACAGTTATCAAACTGAGCTGGAGCTTTCGCTTAGCCTGGTGACAGCTGCATTCGATTTACAAAAAAGAAAACATTGCCAACTTTAATTGGATTTTTCAGCTGTCATTGATGTTGTTATGGATACTTGGCAATCTTTAACACGATCCATACCTTAAGGCTACCTCTGGCACAGTACTGCGTGACAATCATAATATGAGGGGGGTCCAAACAGGCCCCAATGAACCTGTTGATATTGTCATGTGTCATTTCTTTCCTTAATTGAAGCTCCTTCTTGGCAGCTCTGTTGATCTCCAGGTTCTTCTTCCGTATATGCTTGATGGCCACCACACTGCCCTTAAAAGTACCCACTTTAGTGTACAGATGTTTGCTGGTTGGTTTGATCTCACTGCCGCCTCTATCATCCAACAAAAAACTCCATCGAGCATTCTGGATTTTTTTCTGCCAATAAAGAATTTGTGTGTGGCAGTTTTAACAGGTTTGCAAATGGAAGTTCTAGGTGTCAATTAATTGGCCTTGTTTTACAATTTACAACATGTTTGAAAATCCTCAAGTTGTTTTGGCCAGTATTGAAGTATTTCATATTCATAAACTGTTTCAGAAGCCTGTCTAAACACTGGGTGAAGATACTCCCAAAAAGATTTAAAAACAGATTTATTTCGACAAGAGTACAAATATAACACCTTTAACTCTGATGTTAAGAATTTGATACACAGCAAACAGTTCGTATTGGATTTATCACCTATAAAAATTTGCCAAAAGTAATCATGATAGTGTTAACATTTATCCAAATAAATATGAGAAAGATTTGTGAAAATATAAAAGTATTAACATTTTTGTAATAACGTTATATCAGACTCCTAGTGCTCAAACTTGTATACATAACTTGGACAAGCTTTAGTCTTTAACTAAATACAATAAATACAGTAGAGCATACAAATCAATATTTAGGTAGAAACTTGGAAAATTACAACATGGCGGCAATGTTTCTATAGATACCACTAGGTCATGTCACTCGCGAAACGCTAGGCTGGCGTCAATGCTTATTGAATCCAAACTTCTCCCCAAATAGGAGAAAAAATTGCAGATCGTCCAGTGAATATTAAACTATTTTTTATAGAAATTTCCTAGGTACCAACTATTGAGATTTTCTAAGATTGTATTCTAGAACGATTAAAATAAATTGCGAGGTAGAGTCCTTCTCTTACCCGTGGTGTAACAGTGGACATGTTACCCTCCAGCATCTCGATATCTTTTTGATTTATCTTCCAAAGTAAGCGGGCTAACTTTTGCTCATACATGTAATGTCTGATGAGAAAGATACCGATGACAGCTGCTATGGCAGCCAAAGTGCTGCAAATGATCACTGTTGTCCAATCAGTAGCTATGAATAAAAACAAACAATTATGTGTTACCTCAGAGCTACCAGTGATTGGTTATATTAAACTATTAAACCAAATACCACAGAATTGTGGGAGGTATTTAAATCCAACAGATGAACACTTATCTACAGCAGATGTATAAGTCCATACCAGATTATAAAAGACAATTATAACAAAGCTTCTTGCCATAAACTCTTAAAATTCTCCTCCCCCATCTCAGAGAACATATATGGGTACATATAACACCAATCAGCGCCAAATAGATTTTGTGCACTTAACTGTAAATATGGCATACTTCCATAATTGTGTGAGTAAGAACAAGTTTAATATAATTCATTCAATGAGAAATAAATTTAATGTATACATAATTATGATTATACAGAGACATAGGGTTATCATAAATGGCAAACCATCGAAATTAACACCCTTGAAAGTAAAAGTAAAATAAATAGAGCAAATCTGAATGTTTAGTAATTAAATGTATATATGGAGGCTTACGTTTTGTTGGACATTTCTCATTATTAAACCCACACTTCGGTTCACTTAATGGTGGCCCATCTTTAACCCAATCAATATCACCTTCCACAAATTCCTAAAATATAACACAGACAAATATAGCAAACGTGATGACAGGAACCATTGCAGACCTCAAGGCAGTTCGCAGCACACATTTGTGCATGGCTCAACGGGAGCCCCAAAGGGTGTAAAAATATAATAATTATTGTACTATTGAAACCGAACGGTAATTACGGTTAGCGGCATCATACATGTTCAGAAGGTAGGTGTAAGCGTGTAAGAAGAAACCGAATAGGTGATGAAATCGTGCACTGTAAGTGATAAATGCCATCAAGTGTTGGCATTGTTTGATTCTAGTGTCTTGCGCTCTAAAGAATTCCTCCCCAATTTGGCCACACCATCAACAGACCAATCAAGCTAATAAACGTCAGCAAAATATTGCCGGATGTATATGGATGAGTTAGCAATATGTGTACAGTACCTGTGTTTCAATACAAGACCAATCTAATATTCAACTTCCTAAAACATAATACATATAAACACTTATCAAAAGTATATTCAAACACCTGGTTGTTTTGACACAGTGCTTGGAGTAAAATCAGAGTAGTCCTATGTATAGCCTATGGCGCCTCCCCCTAATATGAGAACTTAATTCCATTACCACTTTTCATGAACTCTCAATGTTGTTAAAATGTTAATTTTAATTCCATTCGATCATTAGTTTAATTCACAGCGTTCCAAAGAACATCGACTCCCCTACGGACAATACATCTTATCCGCGATAAAATAATTAACACAGAACTTGTAAAACGTAAAAAAAAAAGTTTAAAAAGCTGCTGCTCATTAAATAGGATACAATGACCATCCCAAATGTAGCTTAAATGTTAGTTTTAAGAGAGACTGAAACCAGTCCTGAGAGTTGATCCAAAGTCAATTACCTTTTTTACGAGTTCAAATGATTTCACTACAGTGTCATTATCCTATTTGTACTTGTTCGATTTCGGAAGCTCTTTATACTGACAGTTTATAGACGAGAAACAACAGAAGCACAGCTTAGCATGTCTACACAGGTTTATAGAGTAGATATAAATATAGGATTTTGTCCATTGCAAAACCAAATTTTACACCCAAGTATAAATCTCATATATTATGAGGCCCCGTGAGGAGCGGGTGGGTCATGGCCCTGCAGAATACTCCCTGGCTTCCTCGGTCGATCGTAAGAGGCGAGAAAAGAGGTTGTTTTTTGTTGCCCTGGTGTTCACAGAGCTAAAGGGTAATGGGGAGCAGATTTGTTTGTTATGTTCTGTATTTGTGTCTGTCGTGATATAAGTGAGATACCCTTGAGTACGACGTTAAACACCAATCAAACAAACAAACAAACAAACATATATTATAATATTTAAGTTAAATTATATTATACTTAAGATTTATCACTTACTAAATACGGGATAAAGGAAAATGTTTAAAACAATATATGTTTTCCAATTACATAAGCAGGCTAGAAACGATTCTGTTTTTGTTTGTTTTTCAATGTTGGTATCAATATCATGTGTTGTCATCCACATCAAACGTAAAACTCTGGAATGTTAATCTATTAGGCAAATGAAAAACAGCTGACACTTGACCTATAATATAGTTGTATGCCGCCTAAGCCTGTAAACGCAATAAACACTCACAATTCCGCTGTCATTTCTGATCAAGAAGTTGCCGACTGACCGGAGAGCCTTTCCAAAGTTTGCTCCATTGTCTAACTTTAATCCCAGAACGGTATAATTTGCTTCCGATTCCCCATTTTCGTCTATTGCAATATCATGTCCTTGTACGCCTGGGAATAAATGAGGAAATAGCAGTTACCCAAAACATTAGTATGCCGCTTTATATGGACATTAAGATTCAATGTGCATTTAGTAAGCCAAGTTTAGATTGGCATGAATCTGGATCTCATTATATTTGGATGAATAAATTCGGAAGTGTAAGTTTCAATAGATTAAAGTCACAATACATACGAAATAATGAATAAAAGAGCTCACTTTGAAATGGTCTTCCTTTTATTTTACTGAATATAGCCAGACCATCTCTCTCCGTCTTGTTTTCTTTGATCACTTCCGCAAGAGCTCCGGCATACAACATAACCGAGTCATAGAGATGTGCCGCACTCAGATGAACCTGGTGGCATATAAAGACACTAAGAAAGTAACAAGTGATAACTAACATCATTTTGTTTTCATAATTAAAATCGTTTAGCCCGTTTATGTGTGTGGTATATGGTATTACACACTTATGTTGTGAGGAAACATTGCTTTTAATATCTAAAACACTCTTAACTTTAACTTAGGTGAGAAATATTGATAAAGACAAATGTCTAACATATGTTTGGGGGAACTGATTCCTTGACATGTACAAACGCTTCCAATTATCATTTCCAATTGGCATTAATTAAAACACTTCACTTGAGACTAAATGCAGGCTAAATACTGCTTTGGACAACACAATCTATGATGATATGTCTAGTATATATATTAGAAACAAATTATATTTTCACCATTTAGTTGGCCGAGCCAAAGGTCAGCAATTTGTGGTTTAATCAAAATAAATACAGAAAACAAAACTGATTGGCCTCATATAGTTTTGGCGCCAAATCTCTAGGATCTGCTATTTTCTCCGACCTACTGGAAATTTGATTCCTGGGATGTAGGGTCCGTTGATTGGAGGAGAACGAGAGTAATTCCTAGCCCTATCCTCGAAATCCTGATAGTTTGTACTGCTGGGCTCCCGAGGTGCTAGCAACAGCAGATTCCGGAAAGCTAATACAATATCCTCAGTGGCATTGGACTCGGTCTCATACGGAACTGCAACAAACCAAACAGGCTGAGATCTATTAAATGCTAAAGCAAGGGATGGTAAACGGCATATTGTGTGTCACACAGTCTGTGATAATGCAACAAAGGGGTTACCTAACTAGTTCATTGGCTATCTCCTCAGCAAGCAATAATAAGAATACATTTTTAAACAGTAAATAGGTAAGGGGATTGCAGTGATCGAACTTACTCAAGCAATTCTAACATAATTTTTTTTTATTTATTAATTCAAATTATTTAATCAACAGACACGAGGAATGGACTAGTTAATTCCCAAATATTAAGAAAACTAGTAAAAAAAAAAAGAATGTAAACTGTATTACTTTTTAAGAAGTAGTCAGTTGTAGCTTTAGATGGATCGTTGGGTGCCTCATGGACAGCTATCACAGCGAACTGTCCAAGGTCTGTTAAACCCTCTTCGTGGAGAAATCGGAGAAAATCTATCAGGGCAAATTCATCCCCAAGGAATACATATACTGTGAAATGAGACAAACAGAACTCTTATTACTAGATGTGTATATATCCTGCTGTGCAGTTTGTCAACTGAATCAATTTGGAAGAATATATTTAACGCAGAAACACCAAAACCAAAACCAATTGTTATATCTGATTGCTAATAAATGTTTTATGTACAACCGGTTAAATCTGTGCGAATTTCTGAGACATGAAACTGTTTTATCACAGATGTGACCAATTGGAAACTACCAAAGACAGGAGGGGGATCTGTTTACTTTGGAGTTGTAACGTGAATCACAACTTTATCAAACTGAACATAATACCACTGATGAGAAACAGTAGTTATTTATAGGCTTTCTATTGTGCAATACACGGCAGTTTTACTGAACATATAGTAACCGATGAAAAACAGTAGTTGTCTTTTGGTTTTAGAAACAGACACGGCAGTTTTACTAAACATGTAGTAACTGATGAGAAACAGTAGTTATCTATTGGTTTTCTATTGTGCAACACACTTCTAGGGAAGGACAAGCAGGTTTACTGAACATATAGTAACTGATGAGAAAACAATAGCTGTCGTTTGGTTTATATATCCTACAGTATCACCTTCGATATCGCCCAGACTAGAAACCAAGAAACAGGACATACAAAGAAGATTATATTCATGAACCGTAAAACAGCCATCTGTGCTCGCTGTTAAATGTTTGGACAAAATTTACACAACTACTCTTATTCCAAACACAGAAAGTTTCGTTTATTAACCTTTCCATATATTATTGTTACATGAGTATCAGGAGTATCTCAGAGCTAAAATATCGAAGGAGAAGTAACTTGAAGGTTTCTGTAACCACAACCTCAGTGTTCGTGAGTATGATGAGGTCGTTGTAAAATTTGGCACTAACTTCTACAATCTGATTACTTGTAATAAAGCTAATCTTAATGCATTTGGGAGTGGAAAGTCCTGTCAATGGCAATTGTCCTTTATGAGTATAATGAGAAACAATAATAAACACATAAATATTGTACAGTCACCAACACCTTCAAACTATGCGCGATGCCCACTGGCAGTTTTTCCCAATTCTGTGATTGCACCAAGATCGGGATTTAATTGCACATATACATGTATATGTCCATTTATTAAATATGCATATGTCAGCACCAAATATGCAGATCCACCCATACACCAAATTTGTTGTGGGGCGCTACTTATGATTCAATAGACTAAAGAGAACATTTGGATCACTCTATTATAAGATTTCGCAACTCAGTATAATGATGGTTCTGTCCGCCAGCGGTCCGGTGGTCCATTGGCATACAAATCAATCTTTGGCGACATGAATAATTATATATCTATGTCAAGTCACACCACAGTTATATACGTTTTACTTGAAGCTTCCTTTTTAAAACAATTTAAACCTACTTCGTGTTTTCTTATAAGTTGTCTTGACTATCTCTGTTAACTCCTGAGCGTTACTCTCGTCCATATAATTGAAGATGTTTTTCTCGGTCATAACAATACTGTTTTCATCGGCTAAGGCAGCCAGCACCTTAGATGTGTCCAGCCAGACAGAGGTGTTTTCGACAACCGGTGTGAAGCGTGTCCAGTTGAAATGATTCATGAGAGCGATAACTGAACGAGACACCTTTGTTGTAGATGGCTGGATCTGAACAAATGTCTTCTGATCTTCTTCAAGGCCTTGTGGTCGCTCATCTGCGCATTTCTGAATAACAAAACCATCAAGCATGGACTTTTCATGGGAAACAAATCTTTTGTGTAAATAAAAACAGTGTCAAACAGGTAATATACCAATGGGATTACTTAGTCTAGAGTCAGGCCTTGAGGCACATTAACTACATACCTCTTTATTTGGAGCCATGCCAAAAACAGACTCCAGTGGGACTGTGGATGTAGCAAGGAAACTGCTTATAATAATTTGCTACATTGTCCCCTATAAAATGGACAGTGGCAGCGTATTTTTGATGTAATTTATAGAAGACTATATTTAGCACAGAAACATCAAACTCAAAACCAACTGCAATATCTAATAGTCAATAAAGATGCTATGTAAAATCCGTTGATTCCAGGCCAATCTTTGGAACATGAAATTATTATATCACAGGTGTGGTCAATTGGAAACTACCAAAGACAGTAGAAGGATGTGAAGTGTTTTCATTATTTTGGGATATCACTGTCTTACTTTGAACGGATTCGAGTTCGGAAAAATCTTGCAGGTTAAAACCCGTCCGGGAATCGGACCCACGACACTCAGAGTTAGGCACCAAATGGCAAGCAGTAAATGCCGAACGTCTTCAAAAATAAAAGGTTAGTTAGCTCACTTTCTAAAAGACACAAAAGAATTAATTCAGTAGAAAGATCTGTTTACATGTGAGTTGCAAGGTCAAGCACAAATTCGCATGCTCTGTGCAATACAATACACTTGTACGGACAAGACACTTCTAGGAAGATACCCGGCAGTTTTACTGAACTGATCGTAACTGGTGGGAAACAGTAGTTGTCTATTGGTTTTCTATTGTTCAATACACTTCTAGGGACAGACCCGGTAGTTTTACTTAGCATATCGTATTTAGTGGGAAAGGGGAGTTGTATATTGGCTTTATAATGCGCACTACACTTCTAGGGACAGGCCCGGTCGTTATACTAAACATATCGTATTTGGTGGGAAACGGGAGTTGTCTATTGGTTTTCTATTGTGCAATACACTTCTAGGGACAGACCCAGCAGTTTTACTGAACAGATAGTTTTCTAGTGTTTTTCTATTGTGCCATACACTTCTTGGGATACACACGACAGGGTAGCGATTTATCAAGTGAACATAATGTCAGTGATGAGAAACAATACTTGTCTATTGGCTTTCTACTGTGCAATACAATTCTAGGGACAGACACGGCTGTTTTACTGAACATATCGTAACAGATGAGAAACAATAGTTATCTATTGGCTTTCTATTGTGCAATACATTTATGGGGACAGACCCAGCAGTTTTACTGAACAGATCGTAAATTGTGGAAAACAGTAGTTGTCTATTTGCTTTATATACCCTGCAGTCTCACCTTATAATCGGTATGGAGCTGTATGGAATTTGACATACTATGTTCTTTGTAATATAAACAAAATGTGTTAGCAGTCCAGAAAAAGTCTTATTTCTAATATATTCGCAATGAAGTTCGAAGTTCAACCAGTAGTTTATTATAGTGAAACAATGGCCAATGTTGAAGACTCTTTTGACAGTCAAGAAAACACACATTGTAGACCCCCCAGGAGTTTCCAATTCACTCTTTCGCTATGGATATTTCCTTTTCTATCTGAAAGGCCAATTTACGATCTTTGTGGAGTTGGCCAGCAGTTAGCAGTTCATTAGTCAACAGGGATACTTCATTATTCGCACAAGTATATAATAATCGATATAAAACAGTCTTATGGGTATATCAGATCCGAACTAGCAGTATACTATATGCGTCAC
>JARFOD010000012.1:1597680-1642289 GCA_031763545.1 Mopalia muscosa | reverse complement strand
CCACCCGGCCTTGGGGTGTTAGCCGTGTCAGTGACACCACCAGGCCTTGGGGTGTTTGCCGTGTCAGTCACACCACCCGGCCTTGGGGTGTTAGCCGTGTCAGTCACACCCCCGGCCTTGGGGTGTTACCCGTGTCTGTCACACCACCCGGCCTTAAGGTGTTAGCCGTGTCAGTCACACCACCCGGCCTTGGTGTGTTAGCCGTGTCAGTCACACCACCCGGCCTTGGGTTTTAGCCGTGTCAGTCACACCACCCGGCCTTGGGGTGTTAGCCGTGTCAGTCACACCACCCGGCCTTGGGGTGTTCGCCGTGTCAGTCACATCACCCTTCCATGTTGTTTTAAATCACATACCTTTATGTCTGTACCTGACAACCCCGCTATTTCCAGCCCAGCCGTCCGTCTCATATTACACAAGAGACTAAGGGTGGACTGATTGGAGACACGCCAACCATCAGCAATATGCCACAACCCTTTAACCCTTCTAAAATGCCAAATATTTTCTGGTATTTTTATCTACAGGGGGTAGATCTGTATTGTTAGCCGGATAGAATTTTTAGCACGATAGCACCAATCGGGTCAATTATGTTACCATAAACGTGTAAGTGCTTCTTCAAACTAATTAAACACACCATGGCGACTTCTTGCCATTCTGTAAATACACGAAATAACTTATTATTTTAGTCCATGCAGATTTTAATCGGCCTCCACTACATTTTGGAAATAAACGTGCCCGGCCACCAATCACGCTTTCATGTACTCTCTGGTTCGAACGTCTGTCGACCATCAGGTAAATGAGTGAGTCACAATCGCGGAGGTGGTTTTTACGAGATTTCCCCCCGGCTAGAAACCGCACGGAATTGATCATTGGTCGTTATATAAGTGATTTACCTTTGAGTTAGACATCCAACCCAAATCATACAAACATAATGAACCTTCAGCATTTTTGTTATTTTGGAAAACACTTTCTTAGTCTGAACAGATTCTAGTTCAGAAAAATTTTGTAGGTTGAAACCCGTCCGGGAATCTAGGTGGCCGGCAACTCTGAGGGTTGTGGATTCGATTCCCGGACAGTTTTAAAGGTGCAAAATTTTCTCAAGTTGATACTGTTGAAACTACGAAAGGCTATCCCAACATAACGAAAATACTGCTAATCTTCATTTTCTAAATGACACAAAAAATTATTCATAATGTACGCTGTCTGGTATTTCGTAAAACATTGTAAAATGTTTTCAATAATATAACGATGTACATCAAAATTAACGGATTAATGAATAGATTTATTACCGTTGTGCCTTATAGCTATAGAATGATTGATAACTGCATCCACATCGCTCATCCATACAATGTAAACATACAGACCAGAAACAGTCAGGATGAAATGTAGCTTGATACGGTTTGTTGAAGTTACCCGCGATCACTCATGTGGAAAAATTCCTATGACCCTTAGATAGATCATTACACTCATTCATTACAAAACGACATCTATTGTATTATGTAAGACCGTCTCGACTCAACACTAATTAATTCCTTGACAAATTAAAATAATAACGTTAAAACTAAAGTGCTAGTTGTCAGAGGTCGAGGAGAAATGATCTGTTTGGTTAAAATTCGACCATCACTCGGCAGGTTCTCAATCTGTGTGTCAGGCAGGGAATTCAATGAGCTTCCTGTAGTTAGCAACAATTACCTCATGTAGATTACAAGCTCACACATCTGAATATCACCCCAAACATCAAAACTTGTATATAAGATGGAATGTTAATCGTTTGATCTCTTGACTTGAATGCATACCATGTCTACTGGAATGACAATTACGCATTGGTTGCAAATTCAATTGTTGACAACATGTTTGCTTCTGAGCAACCCTTTATAAATGTAAGATTGGCAATAAAAATAAAAATGTTTTCATCGTGACCCGCCGTCTCCACCAAACAGTACCCTGTGCCTTTTTCTGTCCACCACTGCAGGGTGTTTGAAAACAAAAAGTAGAGAAATGTTTCATACAGAAACCCTCCATAGGCTTATGTAATCAATAGGCCGTGCTATAACACTTGTTTACCATGGACACGCTCATGCTTTCCATGAGTCTTCATATATGATTAGTCGAGATGTTCTCAACAGAAATCAATGGGTTTCAAATATTAATCGTGTGTTGAAGCCTGTGGCGGGTCTTCACTCTTTAAGTTGCTATTACCATTTTAAGAATTCTTCAAAATACTTCAGGGAGATATTAAATGTTATGTGAATTCATTTGCCACTCTGGATCCCATTGACACGTGAACTAGTTTCAAACAATCTTTACATACCTATTTGCGTTCTGCATTTCCACTGCAATCTTACCTCAGATTGGCAGATATATCGTCAGATAGCTGCGAATTACATAACCGTACTTCTAGTGCGATAATTTAATGGTGGTACAAGCCACTGCTCATCAGCTGGATGCTCTATATAAATTGTTACTCAGTAGTTATCTCTAAGTCTTATCAGATGTACTAAGACCATTTAGAATTAATTTGATCGGAAGGAATGTGGTTTATGCATTGATTATTTATCCAGTGTAGACTCTGTGATCTGTGAAGATGTTAGAAGCCAGTCTCCCAGAACAGGTACTCTTAAATACCTTACCATTCACATCACTTACCTACTCTCTAGTCACCCAGAAATGTTTACAACTCTAACTGCGCACGTGACATGGACCGCTAATCTCGCCATCAATATCTCATGCCCAGCTTCTCACTTGAACGACCGCTGGAGATTAGGATAAGTAAGATGTTATATTTTTCAGAGTGGTAATAAGCCGATTATCAGTGCAGATTAACGTGCTCTCACAGTTTCTCTTAGACCATGGCCGTAATATCAATCATACCTCAGACAATTCCTACCTCAGGCAGTCACATGTCTTCGCCCATATCGATACACCCACAGATACAAGTCATGAAATAATATAATAAAAACGCATTTATAATCAAAATTCATAGTTTGGCAAAGCCATTCTATCTTTAGATTATCAGATTGACCTCACGGTTAGATGCTCAGGCTAGGAATCTGATTTCACCAAGAACCAAGACATCTTTGGTAACGGGGCGTGTCCTCCCAGCCATGCCTACCCTTTGATTGGACCAGACAATCACATCGCTGCAGCACGCGACGCCTCTCGTAGAGAAAGGCAATAAGCCCTGTACCAATCGGAAACACCAAAGGCAGTGGCCCGCTTCATCGGCAAAATTTGATCGGCTTTTGATTGATGAATTTAAGTGAAACATAACACTGGGACAAATTGCGCTCAGAGGCTTTCTCTACTGTTATTAACTTGTATCAGTGTGTTCGAGCTCATCCAATCAGGGAGCTATATGGCGAGGTAATGGAAGTCAATTAAAAGACCAGGTAGACTGAACACATTCACCGTAAACATAACTTGAAGTGTTTTGAGAAACAAGCATGTGTATGGCTAAATTCTAAAGCGAGCACGGTGAAAAGTTTGTGCGGACAAGCGTGGCGACCCAAACATTTTCAGCTGAGTGGTAAACTTGTATCTATCCTAGAGTTTGGTTTCTAGAAGGTAATGATGTTTGGGATGGATCTAGCCTCACCGCCATACCGCTATCATCATAACCCTAACATCAACCTCATGGATTTCTATCATTCCTGCAAAAGTGAGTATCCTCTTGGTAAAGCCATAAACAAAAGCTTACCCGAGCGTTCCTTTAGGCTGCCAGCCTCGCGTGTACAGGGGGTTTTGCTCGGCTGCTCTCACCTAAGGGCATCTCTCCAGCCCATTGAAATACGGCGTGAACGATAAATGGAGCATTTACACTGACAGTCCATCTATCTGAAAACACACCATGAAATTACTGACAACACTCCTTATATCACTGTTATACAGCAATATTCTTCCATCGGCTTATGTGTATTAGATACATGTTGTATTATCTGACTGCGTATAAGTCGTGTCTTGGGACTAAACTTTAGCAATTTGGTTAAAAAATATCCGTTCTATATCAACCTGAAATGATTTCAAGGTATGTAGCACCCTCTCTTTCAAGTTTTACTGCCATAAATTGTACTAAACTAGATGTGTTGACAAAAATCCGGTTGTCTGCATTAACATTAACGGTTGGTAATTATACGGCAACTAGCTTTATTCTTTTCTTAGGGAATGAAAATTAAAGTGTAAGCATTCATCAAATAGACCATGGCACCGTGATTATATGAAATTACGTCACGTGTTTCTCGTAGGTTGGGATTTTGTTGTTTCTTGTGTGCAGAATTCGCGGAGAGTTCAATAGGGTGTCCTTATGCAACGTACCTTAATATTTAATAAGTTATAGAAACTTTAATAGTCAAATTAGGTGATAAATAAGCGAGTGAGACATGTTATTATACACTGTACAGAAGGCAAGGAGAGTTGAATGTATCATTTCGAAATGCTTGTGGCTTTTTGTTTGTTATTTGTTGTCCATAATTGGTTGTAAAGTACATTTTAAGTTGTAGATTTGTTTTCAGAATAAATATATTTAGAGTTCATGTTTATCCTATCTCTTCGCTGATAATCTCTCGGTACAAAGGGTTAAGAATCCTGTAGTTCCACTAAGGAGTTTAACTTAATACACAAGTAGTGTTATTCCCAAAAACGATAAATTTATTTTCTCCCAATATTTCAGCATTTATTTTGCCATCATCAGGAAATCTGTCAAGAAATCTCCTGATGAAAATTAAGTCAAACTGAAGTTATCGTTTTTCGGAATAACGCTACTTGTGTATTATGTTAAACTCTGCAGTGTTGATGTATCCCCTGTAGTGTTATTCCGAAAAACGATACCTCATTTTGACTTAATATTTCATCAGGATGTCTTCTGATGATGGCATATTAAATGCTGAAATATTGAGTGAAAGTGAGGTTATTGCTTTTTGGAATAACATTACAGAGGATTAAGCATTATAGCTCTTATCATTTCCCGCTCCTATTTTTTTTTTTATAGGTACAAGGTTTACCAATTCAAACTAACACTTAGTCATTTTTTGTTTTGTTTTTTGCTGCTATGAGTATGCATGTGTTAGTGATTGGAACTTGGTTGCATGTTTTATCACCTGAGAGTTTGTCTGGTTGTGCGTCCTAGACGCTATGCAGCACTGTATATCTGTATAATTACACTACTCTTCCAAGTCCTAGCCTCTTTGTATCTAATACACAGGGTGGGTGGCCAACCGGGCATGGCAAGGAGACGGAGGCAACTGGGACAAATCAGACGACGGTAGGCTATAACACTTCATAACTTTTTTTTCGGTTTCGTTCAATTCTCTTTCGAATAAATGACGATAAAATGTTTAAATAATTCTTGGTTCTTATGTTGACGATTGAGAACCATGTAACAATTCTTTTCTCTAAATTTAGTAAATAAATGTTTCCTGTAAAAAAAAAATTATTTCGAAATGAGATCAGAACTACTGTAGGCCCAATATGTTGCAATGTGTAAAATAGAAGGCTGCACACGTTCTGATGTCCATGAAATAAGCACGCCTAACTCCGCACTTTGCTGGAAGTACACTAGACTAGAATATATTAGGCTCCCGAGGTAACCATCAACAAGAGCTTTCATTAATAAATGTAATACTACTACTAAATATGTATACGATTATATTCCATGTGGTGACACACAGTGAATACTTTCACTTTTGCGTTAAAACAGTTCACTTGCTTTTTTACAACACCTTATCATTTGTTTTAATGATGTCCATTAAGTATTGTGTTGCTCCAAATATGGCTATGTTGGTTTCATTCAGCTTTGTAATTGATGCAATAATCTTTCCGTAAATATATAAAATTTAAAGCTTTTATTTTGCCGCTAGTTAGCTTTATTGTGGCATTGATCGGACTAGGATTGCAAAGGTCTATAATTATATCCGGAGCATATGTTAGTGTATGGAACCCCGATGTTTCCCTCCTCACGGGGCCCTGGTGGCATTCTAAACTCTCCCATACAAAGAGCGCCCCATAGTTTTGTCTAAATCTAACCTATTGAGTTATCAACATATTTAATCCACCTTCTGTAGTTTTTGTGACAGTCATTGTAAAACAATCTTAATTTTCGTCATTAAAAGACAACGTTTGGATGGACACATGCTTAATGGTGAATGGAAATTGCCCTCGTTTTCAACAGCTTCATCACTCCCCAACGCTAAAGCTCCCACCATTCAACTGCTACTAATGGCTTCTCAAACACATTTATTTGCTAGTCTGAAAAACAAACCGACATAACAGCTACAATTTCAATATCAAATTGGTATTATTACTTAGGTCATGGAGGAGTAAATCAACTTGGAGGAGTATTTGTAAATGGCCGCCCATTACCCGATGTTGTGCGCCAGAGAATTGTAGAATTGGCCCACCAAGGTGTCCGTCCCTGTGATATTTCGAGACAACTCCGAGTATCCCATGGATGTGTCAGTAAAATTCTAGGAAGGTGGGTTTCTTTTTTTTTTTTCTTCAGGAAATATTTTGACAAATAAATGTATTTTCTGTCGCATTTTTTTTTGTATATTGATATTTACAATGTTAAAAAAACAACATTGTCAAACACTGTCTAATGTAATTAGATTAGCTGCAATGTTCTCTTTCAATCATCAGCAACAGAAATTAATTTTCTTGCTTTTTGTCGCTGGTCGATTTGAAGTCGTTCGCCTTGATTATTATTGAGATGTCGCGGGAAACTGTCCCCTTTAATAGTGGCTCGAGTCACTTATCCTCTCATCTCTGATAGCTGGAGAACATTGGCGAAGCAGGTGTTTTCTCTGAGCCATTCACATAAAAAACAACATCAGATTGGTAAAAGAGGTCTGGTCAAAAGACTGTCTGATTCTGGGTGATAAGAGGCTTTGAATAGCGGGGAGCTCGAGCCATATGTATTTGACAGGTCGTCAATGGAGAGAAGCTGGTTGAGGGAGACAGAGCCAGCCAAATACCGTCGACAAGAGCCACCCGATAACCCTTATATAAACTCCACATTAAAACTAGTATCGAACAGGTTTCCTGCAATTGTAACAATCTTTGTGCATTTCAGCTTACAGTGTCAATGATATTTTTTAAACATTTGTTCTTTTAATTAGACTGGGGCCACAATTTTAAAAAAGGTACCAATACATGTTAGATCATTGTAGCTTTGTCTGGATCTGATTATTATTATTTTTATTATAATTATTTTTAAATTTGAGCGTTTTGCCCAAAATGATAAATATTCAGGATAAAATTGACACAATACTGCATTTAAGTTAATGTTGATATTTTAACGGTTATATTAAAACTATTAAAATATTTGTCTTGTATACGTCTTTAGTGTCTCGCAACTCGAAACGTGTTCATGCTAAGGTTATATTTATTTTGTTTAAACATAATACCCCCAATGAACTACATCCATCTCGGGGTGGCTGGAATTAATATTAAACTGCCCTGGGGGAAACGATGAGGAAAACCCACGCAATTCATACTTACGTCATCATATCAGCTTTAATCCTTCTTAATTAATTGTTTGTGTGCTGAAAAGAGTTCTAATATATAATTTGACAACTTTTCACTGTCATCTGGAATTGGTGCAAAAATTCCCAAACATGACAAATTGACCCCACAAATGTTCGTGTGTTTAATTGAAGTTAAACTGTATATGAGGTTATTCCCTTCAAAGAACAGTCTCATTTGTCGGTAATAGAAAGAACACCGAACAACCTTAATCATCTTGAAATTTCGTTTTTTAATGTGGGTAGTACAATGGAGGGTTTAAGCACCCCCTCCCTTTAATATTCATTTGATAAATATGTTTGAATACCGACTTTTTCAGGTATTATGAGACGGGTTCGATTAAGCCGGGTGTTATTGGGGGCTCCAAACCGAAGGTAGCTACCCCCAAAGTTGTAGATGCCATTACTATGTATAAACAAGAAAATCCTACAATGTTCGCCTGGGAGATTCGGGATCGACTTCTTACAGAACAAGTTTGTTCCCAGGACAATGTCCCTAGTGTCAGCTCAATCAACAGGTAAACAAGCCGGAAATACAACACTACTAACTGTCTCTTCACAGCTAACCAGAATGTTCAGTGTGAGAAAAGTATGGTAACTTTATGCATATTCCACTAGAAGGTGGCATGCTGTAGCCTGTGTTTGTAAGGGTGGGGTCATATCGGTACAATCACTATTCTATTGCGTGTTATTGCGTTGTTAGCTGTTTCTGTATGTTTGTCGCTCCACCGACCGCCATAATTTTAAACATCATGGCTTAAGATTTATGCGCAGATGTCTGTCTTTCTGGTAACTTATCCTATAATTAAAGTCTCCAAGAGCAAAGAAAAGTAACGGCACTCCATGGAAATCTCTCGAATTCAATAAGTTAATATGGGATATTTTACTCTAATGATTTGTGTCTTGTGGCCACTTTCCTAATTCTGTGTGTATTATATGACGGTAGCCGGGTTGCGCTCTTGTCATATCACGAGTTGAAGAGAGTTCGTTTGTTGAGTCTGATCAACCAGATATTTGAGCTAATATAAATTGACTTCATTACCTGTTCCACAACTCACTCAACATTTCCCACCCATTTATATAGAATTAGAACAACATTCCAATCTTTGATCATTTTTCGTTTTATTATTTATCAATTTTATTTGTATTATAGTATTAATTGACAAATAGCAGATAACCCTGTTTGAAAGAGTTTCAATCAATGTCAGAAATCATCTTATCCTGTTCGATGAAGTATCCGACGAAATGATGACAGTAGTTATATTTAATTAAAAATTTTGATATTTTTTTGTCTGTCAGAATTGTACGCAATAAAGCTGCAGATAAGGCTAAAACCAGCGGAGAGTTAAGTCCCGGTATGCCATCCGAAGCTTCCACTTCCCCTACACCTCAAGTCAGCGTAGCTAACGGCGACATTCCACCGAGGACCGTGGGTTACTCGGTCAACAGTTTACTAGGAATAAGTGGTCATTCACCGCCTTCAAATCACACCAGCGAACCACTAAAGAGAAAGCCAGACCACGAAGGTTAGTTAATATTATATACCTTAATTGAAAGACCATACAGTTGATGTTTCTTAGTGTTTGTATTTGTTACAGCTTATGCTATTCGGAAGAATTGTTAGCCCCGGTTATATAACTTTTATTGTCAAAATATTTTAAAATTTCAACAACTTTTTTCATATTAATAATCTTTGTTGATAAAAGCATGAGGTGTGGTTACTATCAACTTTTATAAATATAAGGTAAGCTGTTGAAATAAACATAGGCTGCGAATGTAACACTTGCTATTTCTGGTTTTGTTTTTAAATGTCAAAAGTGTTGTAACAAATCTCAACCATATTAACTGACGCATTCCCTTTGGTAATAATAAGGATTATTTTAGAACAACATTTAAAAGTCAAAATTTTTAGCTAGGTTTATGTTCATTGTTAATTATACCGAAGCTGGGTTGAATTATATTATATTAGCGATAGTGTTTTCTCTAAATTCATTGTTCCAAGTATTATTATCAAATCATGATGCTTGGTATGGCTGTGATAAAAAGGTAATTGGTTTAGTTATGAAATAATGACGTTAGGTGTAAGGCTTTAAGCTGATGTGTTGCGCGTAACGCCTATGTTGTCAATTGGTCTTTGTAGGCCGTTGTTATAATGGTGTAGGGCGAGCTCGGGGTTTGTGGAGGGTCCCTGGCTGATCATCTTAGCGCTAACAATCACTTAGACACGCCATTCGATTAGCCTCTTCTCCACTCCACTTTCATTATGATAGTCTCATCTCCGTGTTAGATAAACAGAGAGATAATTAGGCGACAAGCGCCTTATCTTCCTCCTGTCCATCCAGGCCAACTAATGCAATATAGCAAGAACTGGTCTGGTGGTGTTACATTCAAGCTCTATTTGGCCTGGGACTCCCCCTTCAATATCTCTTTCTGCCACAGTCCTTACTGTATTGAAATAATATGAAGCAAAACTGTATTTCACTTTGTTGATTGTTCTTAAAGCGGGTTAAGATCAAGTGGAGACCGCAATCGCTTCCACCAGGGACCAAACTGAACGTATAATCAGGACGACCGCCCGTCAAGCGTTCACATTGTCTTTCTGTTTTAACGCAGTCTCTGTGGCAATGAAACACCCGATTCACCCGGACTTTAATTGATTTGTGTTTTTCAAGAACCATGTCAGCCTCCATTTTCTTTCTTAGGAAGTTATTTTTTGACACTTATAGCCATCTTCAGTTACGGGAGATAAATTCGCGTGCAGACTTTGTCGCTGTTATCGTCCAAGCATCCTCGTGTGCCAATCAAATCTCGGGAGCAATCTCTATAAAAGAGCACACTAACACTTAATTAACTCGTAATCCTATCGCAGCCTTCCCAATTTCCTCTTCCGCTCGAATTATTTAGTTCCGTAAGACGCCGAGCTGCACTTACTGATCGCGTGACCGGAAGTGACAATATCATTCCGCGCTGATTTTTTTCCCCAGAGAATTAAGCGTAGACATGAAACCTTGGAAATCATGTATTATTGCCCCCAAATCTTTTTTATTATTATGTTATCATAAACAGTATTCAGAAATTTACAATTTTGTATTGTAAATAATATATTATTTCATATCGGCTTATGTCCGAAATTTTCGTTCGATATTTCCATGGGGTTTGACTTGTATCAACGAATTGTTAGTTTAAAGCGACTCATATTGATGCCGACAGAGATAACCCGCTGGCTCTAGTGATTGATTGGAGAACTAATGTTTCTTTGTCGTAGTTTTTTTCCCTTAGTTTCGTTTTCAGCCACTCATTTGTTGGCATCCGGCATTCCACTACGGCTCTTTCAATAAGAGGAGTCACATCCGGGTTCTGTGGTTACGAGTCAGTTCTAGCCAAGCCATCATGAAAGCCCGAGGAAATTAACTGTAATGGAAATTCTCTGTCTCTGATCAAAACCACAACTTACTTGCCACTTTACTAAAAAGCACGTGATCTGGTTGTGAAACCTATCTGACCAATCAGATTCACACAGGAAAATATTAGTCAAATTGCCCTAGTCTTGACTTATATTGTAGAGGTTCTTTCGTTAAGCAAGTGATTAGTTTTATGAAACAATAAAATATAAGATCATGCCAGAGAACTTACCGGCTAGCATGATGATAAGATGTTGTCTAGAAGTTAACCATATATATATATATATAAACTGACGATAAGTTTTTTTTCTTTTTAACCTGCAGGTATTAATGGTCATGCTGAGGTTGACAATTCTGATAATGTAAGTGTTAGGTTTTTTCACAATATTTTTCTTCTGCCTAATGCAATAAATTTAGCCGAATTCTATTTAGTCGTTTTACTAATATCCTTAACTTGTTTATATATTTTTTTACAAGAATCATTCTAGACATTTTATTTACTACTTGTTGGTTGTAGATTTGGTATGGTCGCTCTCTGAAGATGCCCCGTACTGACACAAGCCCGCCTGTTGGTAGCGCTGGACATACATACACGATTGCCACCCAACCCTACACCAACCAGCAATATACCACTGTAACAACCGCGGACTCTGATGTGAAGGAATTCATCAATTCATCGTTAACTGCAATATCATCCGAATCCCAGCCCCCTTCAGTTACTTTTACTCAATCTGTCGGTGAGTGCCAACAACTTTTCAGAAACCTTTCTTATAATGCTTTCGGCCTTTAGTATTCTTATTTTTCTATATTTCTTTCAATCTGTCTGCATAAACTGATATTCTAGCCTAAATAACGGATTTTTTGCTTTGTACAGTGTTATTGTGTAGTGAGTTTTGAGTGTATTTATTGTGCACCGCTTATTCTTTGGCTTTGTTCTCCCTTAAAGATGTGTCGTTGGTCCCCCTGCATCATCTACAGCAGCATTCCCCCGGCGAGTTGAAACCAATTCTACGAGACGACCGTCACCACATCTCACACTCCCCTAATCACATATATGAAGGTACTACTCTCACCCTAACATCATCTAACACCAATACTTGCTGATAGGAAGCTATTACATAGGTGTCCTCTTGCTTTCGTTTATCTAACTCTCGTTTGTCTGATTAAAACATAAGTTGGAATAATAAAGATATGAACTGGCTAGGTTTAGATTCGGTAGAATGATACAACATGTCACGCTCAGTCATCAAAGCTTTTTGGTCTTGCTCTTTCTACGGAAGAGTGATTTTAGTAGGTTTAGTTAATTTTGGTTGTCTGCACCCCTGGGCGATGCTGTGCAGTATTCTTTCTGCTCACCTTGATCAAATATATAAGTCAAAATTCGGATCAATGTCAAATTCCCTGGATAAACGAGCGTGTGGCTTGCTTCCGGGACTACACCGAGACAGGAAGTGCACCTCTGTAAGCATCCAGACATGCTCTACCTATTCTTCCCTATCATAACCACAATCTCCAAAACATATTTAAATATGGATGACTTACACCAATGAATAACTAAAAAAACTGGCTTAATCTATTTTAAGAATATTGTTGACATTTCTAGCACTTTATCTCGCTCTCTGGTCCTAATATTGTCTTCAAGCCCATTACCGGGTACCTTCTTATCTTATCCCACTGTAATTCGCCTTAAATGTGCATATGAACTGCTTTGTTGTAAAATAGTATTTCTTTTTAATTAAGCCGTTGATTCTGATTGTCATTATTTTGCATTGCATGTTGTTGTTGTTGTTATGTGACCTGCATGGCTTGTTTGTCCCAATTTCAGCGAACAATAATGAACCTGTCTCCCATCCGTCACCTCCTTCCAAGCCCTCCACCCCATCCAGTTCAACTCTCACAGAGCTGAAGCCCGTACAATCGTCTGCTCTCAATCAAACATATTCAACTCAACTGCCACCATTTGGTCATTTCTCAAGTAAGACAGCATCCTTTTTGTTTCTATGCATTATCTTTTCTGTCAGTGTACTATTTTCATACAAGCATGTTCTTTTGTACAATTTGATGTGTTAGTGACTTTTTTTTTACTTTTTTGTATTATATTTGGCGTTTTACTTACACATATTTCAAAATAAATATACCAATTAATAACATTTTGGTTATTATTGTTATTTGCAGACCAATCGAATTACAACAGCAGTAACTCGGGTTACTCGAGCCAATCAATATGTCCTCCGTTGGTTATATCTCAAGTACCTACCAACTATAACGCCGCCAGTATACCAGGTAAGTCCGCGCTCGGGATGTTAACACCATGCAATAACTAAAGTGTTGCAAGTTTTTACATTCAAAATAAAAGTAAATAATTATAATAAATTTACCGACTACCCAGTCATAAAACAAACAGTGATTTCTGTTTATTAATTAATGTAACGAATATAAGATACACAGAATTGTGTGTATATGCTGACGAGTGGAATTCTGTTGAGAGCATATGGTGAGTTTGCAAGCTAAATCAATGATAATGGGTAGACCTGTAAACCACCTGGGAAATGGGTCGTTTAACGACCAAAGAGGAAATGAATGGTAGGCAGTGTCAGGTAGATAGCCAAAGGCCTTTATTATTGAATGGGTGTCATGAATTGATCCTTATCAAATGTGATGGCCTTACTATTAATGGCTTTATATTTTGCTATTCAATAATGCCCCACCGACAACCTGCGAGACTACCACGCGGAGTAGCTTCTTTTATAGTACGGTCCATGATCTAAGGTTTTAAGCAGATTACATAAGGGTGTGATAAAACAAACATCAGATAGCCACTGAGCTGATTTGATATGGACAATTATTGAAAACAATCTGCTCTGAGCTTACAGATGATTTCAGTTCTCTAGTTACCAACGATTGCTGTGGAATACATCATAAAGCAGACAGGGGAGAACAAAACGGCTTGCACAGAGTGCTGGCGTGTCCAGCCTCAATTAAGCGGCGTATAGAGCATGTACAAACGAGTTAATGCTCCCTAAAGCTAGCTTGTTTCATATTGATGGCATTATCGATAGAGGGTAGAAATCTTAGGGCAGCATTACCAGCTTCCTGATTGCCATGGGTTCTGGAAAGGCAACACACAGAAACACAACGCTCTTTTTTAAGTTGAATAGGGGCTTTGGGAACAACCAGAGTTGTATCTGAGAAATCTGGTCCTTTCACTGTATGTCAGTAGTCTACGGCTAACGTTTAACATCAGACTCGAATTGTGAGGGCTGACATACACACTCCTCGAACTAAGCTATGTTAACAGGTATAATAATTTAATGAAGGCCAGTCGATTTATCGTGAGCATGAACACATTTGGGACTAGACAGACGGGCTGGTTATATTGAAGTGGCTCCAGGGAAAATATTCTATTCAGAGGCTCTTTAACGCTCATTAAATAATAAAGAGAAATCTGCAGCTTTGCGAGTGCTCTGCTGATCGTCTAAGCTTTTAGAAACAAGCTTTTCTAGCGGTTGAATCACGTTTATTCTCGGGCAAATTTGTTGAATGATATCACAGTAACATTGCTTATAGATTTGACGAAAAAGAATGACATCACAATGCAGATTTGTTGACATATTCGGCCTTCAGTTGAATAGACCCTTTAAGCCTCTTAAAATAGGCTTACCTATTAGTGGCTACCGTTGTATTCACTACCCATTGAAAGGCCATCTTGTCGAGATGTCATCAAGCCCTCTCTATCAGTAGCGAGAAGTCATTCAGTCATTTTTTCTACTCATTCTTCTCCTGTAAGCACCATTGCAAACAATGGACGCATGCTTATATATAGTGTTATCTAAACGAGTAGTTCACTCTCATTGTTTGTTGTTAGCCAATGATAATTATATTGGGACAGTTCATATAGACCTGTGTAGCAGTAAGCACTATGTCATTTTGGCAGTTCATTCGGTGAGTAATGTAGGCTCGTATAACCAATGGTTACTAAACGGTTAGAATGTATAGTGTAGTTATATACTTTGAGGTTTAAACTGGTTTCTCATCCACTGTTTCTCATTATTCCAGGGGGAGACTATTCCAGCTACAGCCCCGTTCCTTACTCACAATATAGTTCAGCCACATACCCTGAGGGCCCATGGCCTGTCCGCTATGGAAGCTCAACACTTATCAGTAAGTAGATTTTCATTTCACCATTAACCGAAGGTTGCACTGTAAATACAGTGAGGAATACTTATTCCTCATTTTATTGAACATAAGTATATATATTTCCTTATTCCTTCGAAGGCCCTAGTTTTCTCGGAGCTATGGGACATCAGGAACCAGTCTGCTCTGTGACATCTTTGTATTGGGACTGGTGTGGGTTTTTTTCTATATTCCTAGTGACGTCGAGGGTTTCTTCACCGATTGGGCTGAGACACCGCCATATGAGTGAACTTACCCTATAGTGCGACATCAAACCCCAATAAAACAAAATAACCTTATGCATTACTATCATAAAAGAAGCAATTCTAAAATGTCTCCATAAATTGTATTTTCCCAGTAATGGGGTCAACAATTATTATTTTATATACAGTCCATAATAATGTACAGTTTAAATAGGTTACTCATGAATTATATACCAATTTCTATATGTAAGATTGTAGTTTGAGAACCCTGGTTTCCTAATTACAGACTCGCCCTATTATTACACTCACAGTGTCCGGCCAGACGATGCCAGCACAGCCCCCACAGGAATCTACAAGGCTGCCTAACGACGCCAGTCTTCACGACCTCAGAAGTAAAGCCAAGGAATATTCTATGGCAATGTACGCATCTAACTCGCAGTTGTCCTATTGAGAAGACAGACTATATGATAAATATCCGCCCAGCACGTCACGATATGATCCGCCCAGCACATCATGACAGGATCCCCTAGGGCATCCTGCTGAAGATCCGCCCATTTTCTTACAGATGCCATGTGACGCAGGCAAAATGACCATGAGCTCGTCTGTTGATCCATATCACGCTAAAGATACTTTCAAGTCGTGATATATCGAATCCGAAAAGTATCCTGTGGTGGCTGTAACAGACGTTCGAATAACATGTAACAGTTTGGAAATACAGGTGGAAATCTGTAAAACTACCAAAAATTCTTATAGAATACATATAGACTTTCTAAAAATCAGGTTTGTTTTACATGGATGGGTTTCTACTGACGATGACTGACGTTAGGCACCTCTGTTATTTTGTGTGATGAGAAGGATGTAAAGCAACGGAGGACTGACGTTATGCACCTCTGTTATTTTGTGTGACCAGAGGGGTGTAAAGCCAGGGAGGACTTCTCGCTAAGACATTGCTGGTTTATACTATATCATTTTATTACATACTTTAGTAGTGTACATAGAATACATGGGTGAACCAACTGAAAGGAATTTTATTGAATTGTATATATAGAAATAAAGTTTATATAAGCCCTCGTAAATCAATTGGATTGGGGGTTTGGTTATTTTATGATTATACTTTAAACGTTTTATTGCTTTTTTGACGATTAAGAATACATAGATTGCTTATATATAATTTAGATCTAACATTATGTAGCCGATAGATTATTTTTGACTATCTCTCAAAAACAATTTTATTTTATAAAACAGTATTTGTTGTTCGTCATTAAATTAGAAGCACCGCTTGTGACCAGTATCATTTTGTAATTTATTGACCAGTGGTTAGAATTGGTCTTGGTTAGCTGGCACTCATTTCCTGTTATTTGCTCAATATCTAAATGTAGTTTACAAAACAATTGAAGCCTCTCTAACTAATTAACCAGCAGTCAGATTTGACATTCCCATTGCTATCCTAAAAATCATTTTTTAATAGACATTTTATTATTGAATCGTTTGAAATAATCGTGTATTGACTATATTTTATTGTGAAAGCGTTCACACATAATTCTGTTTCGAACAGAAATTTCTATTGTAAGTGTGCTAAACATAGTGTGGTGCTATAGCCAGTGCTCGATATTCCAAACACTCTCAATACTTGTGATATTCTTAGGATAATTAAAGAAAACCCTACGTCCAAACACATTCAACTGTTCTTTTCTGGCCGTCTCCAGGAGACATTCAGATACCTTCCTAAGCAATATGTACACCGGGTGGGCCATCACGTGCAATACCGCCTCAATGTTTCTCCATCCATTGGCTAAAGTCCTTTTATATCTCTGTCTCTTCTTCCCAGTTGTGAATTGCTCGGTTTATTTCACTTCATTAATTAATGGTCTGCTGATTGAAATACAAGCATCTATTTGACTCGCTAAACATTTTTTCTTTCTTGCTTTGGCAGAGGTCTATTAGTTGTGTATGCAATATTTTCTAATTCATTTATTTACCAGAACTTTGTATGAAACAACTTTCTTGACAAGTTGTAAGGAAATGTACTTAATATTGTAGATAAAATTAAATATCCAGAAATTGTTTTATTTTTCATTTTTATATCAATCCTTTGTCAAAATATTCCTTTATAAAACAGTACAATGTTTGAAATACATATCATATTTTGTTGGAATTAACACTAGCACTGTTCATTTTTATAATGATGTATTTTATATTTTATCATGGGAATATAGTTTTATGTAGATATATATATATATAAATATATGATAAAGGAGCAGCGATATGATGGGTCACTCTGTGTTAGAAAGCATCTACGAACATATTGTATCTAAGTGTTGTGACTGACTATTTTATATCGCTCATTTTTATTACGTTAAATCATAATTCATCCAATTATCGGTCAATTTTTATTGTGAAGAAACAATTGTGTGATTTTCTTTTATTTTGATGCAATGTTTTGTTTATAATGTATCCATTTATGTATTAAAGCTATTCCCGACGGTCTACAATTCAGCTATCACTTTAAACGGAGAGGTGGGAGATATTTGGCCAGTTATAAAGGTCTAACAATTACATCATAATAGCATAAGATTACAGTTTGTCTCTTGTAGATTGGTCGCCTCCTATCCCCCTCACTCTCCTGTTTAAAGTGATCAGTTTGAATGGACAGAGTGTGTTAATAAAACAGTATCTATCCTCACAACTCACCGTGTATTAAGAGACCACCGTATTACTGGACGCCTACAGTCCTCCAGGATTAAGTCCTCCCAAGCTATATCTTGCCACAGACTATTCACCCAAAGTGTAACCCATCTCCGGTTATTACTTCACTTTGAGCACAGAAATCTCATAGTGCAAATCAAATAAAGCTTGATTTTACATTTTAATACACACGTCTTGATGTCATTTTCTCCAACATTCCACTGGTATTATTCTATGAAACTAGTGAAAAAGGTTTGCCCCCTCGTCTGTCCGTTGGTAATGCAATCAGTTTTCAGCACTTTTTTCAGTTTGAACGCAGCTTTATAATGGAAAGTTATATATCCAGTTCTACTTTCAGTTTTGTTGACTATTGCAAAGTTATGACCATTTTGTCTTCGAAAAATAAGATAAAATATAAAGTTTTTCACACATGTTTTGCAACGCTTCAGCGAATTGAACTTACGCTTTGTACATCAAGTTTGAGTTCAGTCCAGTTCCTTTAATTTGTTTTTCAAAATTTTAATGTAAAAGCCTTTATGATACATGTTAATGCACTAGTTTGCCATGTGTATAAGGGATATTATAACACTTAATATTGTGACTTGAAAAATTCTGGAGTAGATTCTTTATTTACAGCGAGCCATCAATTGATAACATGAGACGGCCTGTTGTTGATTGTTTGGTGTTTGAAGCCGAAACCGTTTACAGTTTGGCGACACGGTGTATAGGTCATATTGAGTTTACAACATAAGTATTCAAGTTTTATTCGACAACACCATGAGCAGACGTAAGAAAGATTTTCAAACTTCTGACAGTCTGTATTTGTTAGTTTAGTCACTCATGAATTCCCTATATTGATGTCTGTCACAGTTGTTGCTGTGTTTTTAACACCTCGAATCCATGCACCCTGCCTAAATTAGGTCAACTTAAATCTTCGATAATAATGTATTTAAAGATGATCTCTGGCAGCTATAATTTATACTGTAAACAGAAACGAATGAAGAATTGATTTAGGGGGTTTTGTCATGTATCGGTATAAGAGAGAAATCGATTAATTGGTCTTGTTAAAAAAGGATTACCTGATTTGTATATCAACTTTTAAAAAAATAAAGCGAAATATTCTGTCATTTTGAAATTTAAAGAAACCAATCTACAGATTTCTTGTCGGAGGTGTCTTTTAAAAGTCCTGGACAACGTGCAGAATAAAGTTCATTTTTCAATGCAAGACATTTGATACAGTTTGAAAAGACTGTATATCTAGTCTGGTTCCATCCAACTGTTTTAAAACTCGTTAAGGTGTCTTAAGAGTTTCTATCTAGGTTAAAGTATAGCTGTTAGAGGTGCTCGTGTTACAGCAGTACGGATTAAGTGTGCCCACTTTACCGATCGCTTCTGCTATTAGTGAACCTCCTGGGGGCTCCAAACACTACTTTAATGGTAGATTATGGATGAGTTGATGGCTGTATTACTGGGATGAAGACATGTGATATGCTTGATAAGATCACTGGTTACAGACTAATATTAACCTGGTGACGGGCCTGGCTTCACAGCCACCAGATGATCATTTCAATTGGCAACGACAGACTCAATAACACAACAGCTGAGTTTCCTAATAATGTTATTTGTGATTAAAACTAGTTTTTATAGAGGGTGTCTCAAAACTGAGAAAAGATCTAAGAATACAGAAATGTAAATCAACGCGTTAGGCTCTGCCTCAGTGCGCATGATCAGCTTTCTTCGGTTACCGATCACCCGATGATACAATAAGCTTTATCTTATTATAGAGTTCTTTAGCTAAACATTAAGACATCAATTCGAGAACAAATCCTTATTCTATGATCTTTCGACCGTTTGAAAATTGTGAAATCTGTCGAGATTTTTGGCAGTACAGAAAGTTTGTCTGTTCGTGGACTAGTGACAGATGAGGCGCTTCTGCTTACTGCGTCACTATAGCTCTAATTACTCGTGTGAAATACCATTTAAAATATTTCCCGATAAACCGTTCTGTGACCGTCCAATGAAAACTCGTATTTCTCACTAAGAGAGTTTCCAAAACTCTCTGTTCATTTACACTTTCTTTATTGAAGAACTATTGTTGATGGTAATCATATTAGGCCATGTTATTTTGTCCCCCCCCCCCCTCCCCCCTTCCTCCTCCCCTCTCTCCTGAGTCTTCCAACATTTATCTTCAGGGCCGCAGCCAATCGCGAGATGGAGAGAACACACAAGGAAACAAAGTGGTACATCTAGAATAACCCTGTAAGAAAGCGAGTAATGTAATTTCGCAGACCAGTGGTTCGTATCGGCGTTGTTCTCAACGAGCGTTAGGTGGACGACAAGACTCATCTGCAGGCTCCGGGATGAGGGCCCTAGGGAAGCTGGTTAGCCCAGAGGAGACGAGTCCTTCACCTCATAGCATCGCCCTTATGGTAGACTTCACAGTGTCAAAGACCGGCTCATTCTCTATGAATGCTCCTTCCAGTCCCCTCATAATGATGGATGATCGTATTAATTCGTGCTTTCAAAGTAATTATCTGACAGAGATGACTTTCTTGAGACATTGATACTCTATCGTCTTCTCTTTACCCCATTCACCGCGCCACTTCTGTTTCATTGTTAACCGCAATGTTTATCAAATGTATAGTATAAATTTCTTTCTTCAAAAATCAAAAATCTCTTATTTTATCTTTACCATTTGTTAGATGCTTCTCTATATCGTTTGTATTGTTCAATTGGCAAGTTGCTAAAAAAATTTGTTTTGACTTTTGTCTGATTTATCTTCCACATTGTTAAATAATATTCCACACATCGATAATTTTTTTTTTTTTACACATTTTGATTATTTAAAAAATCTTACTTCTGTAGCACTTTCAACTTCTTTTGATACGCACTTATGACATAAAAATGGTTTTAGTCTTTGCGTGCTTTCACTTTTTTTTTCGTTCCAATTGATAATACGTGTAATAAATATCCTGTAGCTCTTTTTTATCTTAACAGATTTGAGAAATTGTAAGGAAGTTTCTAATGAATGAGACTGTGGCATGATGAAATTTTATTGGTTGTCAGTACACCTTATGACCCCTTAAAACCCAAGTCTATAGACATTTGGCATTGCTTTACATTTAATGGGCTTTAAGAGAAAACCCTTTTAGCTGAGATCGTTTGATCGGTAGTTTCCGACAGTGCCAATTGCCGAGGAGGAAATTAAATCTGGGGCTTTCGGAAGTGCCTTCTAACCACCAAACACCTCAGTATGGTATCATTTGTTTCTCTCTCAGTCTCTAGCCTGTCCATATGGGCCAAGCAATCAAATACAGCAGTTCGTCTGACCAATCCAGTAAAAGTTTGTCTTATTAATTTGTCGATGTGTTAAATATGCAGCAATGTCTACACCATTACATACGTTATGTCTGAAAATACCGTTAATGTTTTTACCATGCATTTCTAAATTAACACTTTATCTCAAATATCTTACTTTTAGTCAAAGCATATATATTTAGCATTTCGCGAAACAACAAAGTTAAGGATATTGTAATAAAAATGCAATTGCTTTACGATTACGAAAACTTAAATCATTCGTTCTTGCCACAGATACAGTTTCATCTCAAAAGGTTCATAGCTATTATGACAATTAAAGGAAAATTCAACGAGAACACAAAAATAGGATACGACTATACAGTTTTAATATGTTTAGACATCCAAAGCATCAGTCTCACTTGGATAAGAAACATTTGGCCAAAACAATCATCACACAAGGACATGTTTTCTGCAATACTTGCTCGTCTAGAATACATAAAACACTTACAATACTGTTTGAATGATAGTTACAAGCTTGTTTAATTCTCATCAGGTTGCAGACTAATTCACCACGCCAAAACAAAAACTCGTTAGAACATTACTAGTAAATGTTGACTAAAGAAGGAATGGTCGGTACAGTTAGTGTTGACCAATTCCAAAATCAGTTGGGGTTTTTTATTTATTATTATTTTGACTTAATTCAACTCTCTGATGTTCTTATTCCTTTGAAGTCAATTTTTATATAAATGGCGTTTTCTGTTTGTCATTAATTTCTGTTATAGAGAATCCGAATGCGTCCCTTCTCACCGACTGTTCTGGGATACTGTGGGAGAACCAGGGTCACTGTGGAGACAAATTGTTTGTGGTCAAGAACATCGGTGCTATGCTCATTAGTTTGATCTTAAATGACCAGTTCACGAAATACCGTAGTGACAGTGTAATATGTCTGTCTGTCAAAATACCGAGCAGAGAGGTTTACTCTCCGCCGCAATATACAAGAGAGTTTTTCTAAGCCGAGTATAGAAGCCAGTAAAATGTCTTATTTAGTCGTCAGAAGCACTGTGGCAGCGATTCACATGACCGACCAGTGCGATATTTCTTTATCAGATTACATTACGTGTCAGGAGGACGATTTAGCCCGATCTGAGGAGATGGAGATTTATGCCAGGCTGTGATAGGTTCTGTTCATCCATCCGTTACACCCAGGGAACACAGTCTCCTTACAACCCCCAAACCCTTACTCCCCAAATTAGCACTAAAAAAACTAATACCAAAACTTTTAAATCTTCGCCTTGATATATTATAGGGTTATCAGGCTTTTTAAAAAGATTGTTGAAGTTAGAGCTAAGTGGAACGTTGGAAACAACAAATACGGACTGTGTTACGATTTGTGTGTTGTCCACTGTTTAGTTCTGATATTCCGGGAAGATTTCTAATTTGTCACTATCCTCTTTTTCAGAAGGAGTCACGAATGCCGGCCTTTGTGGTATAATGTATTCCTTTTTCCAATAATATTGAGTTCTATACCATTTTGTTGAGATATTTTCAAGTTTTGTTTAGTCAGTTAAATCAATAATAGTATCGCATTTATCATATCATCATTTATATTAATTAAATGAGCACATGTAACAGAGCACAATGTTTTCAGCTGGCATGTCATTCATTCTTGAGTTTGTGTTTAACGGGCGGTAATTGTTATCTTTAAGAGGCAAACGGGTGGCGAATTGAGTAGTTTTCCAGAGGTTCTCCTCTCCAGTGGGGATGTGGATGAGTCTGATAGTTAACTTTAGGACTGTTTTGTCAATTCTGAGTGACGTATCAATAGTTCTGGCTTAGCGGTGCTATTCGGAGAATGAAGGCTGGAAGCTGATTCCAATCTTGCGGCAGACAATCACAGACCAGAACTCTATTTGAGAGAAACATCTGAGTGAATAGCACCCTATCACCAGTAACAGACAGTATCCCTTACAATAAAACACTCCCTAAAGCCTACTTCTAGTTACACACAAATTTAATCCGCCTAATCGTCCGAGAGCCAGATCTCTAAGAATTGTCTAGCGTTAGTTAGTTTATTTTTCCTGTTTTTTTTTTTTTTTTGAGCCATCTCCTTTTATGAACACAAAACTTTATTATTCAAAATATACATGTTTCTATCTTAAATAATCAAGGTTTTCAATGTTACTGTTTTCTATTAATTGTTTTGTTGTTATTTTTTTATTGTATACTGTTTCATATGATCATTATAATTGAAATATTTAAAACCTGAACAAAGCATTCGAGTCCGTGTACATTATTCCACATAGGTATTAAATAGGCTATTGTTAGAATAGAATAGAATATAATTTATTTAACGTCGAGTTTAAAACAATTTTTAACATCTGCTTACTATTTATAATGTGGAGTGTCCGATTTACAGAACTCAACAAATTTAATAACAAACGACAAAAAGGCTGAGTACACTCTTATTAATGAATTAAACCAAACGTAATATTTCTATAACGCCGCGGGATTAGAATAGTACAAAATGTTTGATGGGGGAACTGTTCTCTCTTCATTTTGACATGTCATTGACGGCAGCTTGGTTCACGCAAATCACATACCTGTTAAACGCCTTCTTTTATAAACATAATAAACACAGTATTCGTCTTTTGTCATTAAGAGCAGGAAATTTACTGTCAAATGCTCTCACTATTGAGGCGAGCTATTCTCAGTCCATGAAACTTATTTTACTGGGTAATTCATCGAGGTTAAAAGCTTCATAATACTTGAAACGTTTAAGCGTCTTGCTTTATACTGACATATCGGGTTCCTCTTTAGAAAACGAACAAATAAACGAGTTGAAATTTCAGTTGACAGCTTTTCTTACTTTTCTTCCAGTTATCCATGTAAGTCAAGCGGACAAGCAGTTGTCTTTTAACTTAAGCGATGGACAATAAAGCATAACAACCGTTGACCTAACTGATTTTCCAACTTGGAGTTTCCAAATTTACACTACTTTTTACAACGTATTGAATTTTTCTATCAATACTGATTTACTAATTTGTATAGGACTAATCCCTGAATACTCAATAAACTTTGTTTTTGGGTTGTTCACATAAAGAATTGATTTCATGAAGCACATAATCAATCGAGAAGTGTTATTCGGATGGTAGGGATGTAAGACAGATTTTATTGAACCAATATGTATTCAATATAAGTTTCTTTGGGACGGATCCGGTTTCCGAACTGCATGAAAGACTCATTTGTCAGCCATTGACAACACTATAATTAATGTTTGTCGATGAAATACATGTATATTTTTATTTGGATTTGTTTACAGTGTCATGAAGGTGTACATTGTTATTTTATTACCTGGCGATAAAGCAAATCAATCAGGTCGTATCTTGTCTAATGAGTACCTAAAAGCAGATTATAGAAAGCTATTATGTAGCAAAAAGTTAAATTGTGTGACCAAAGTAACATCATGGATTAAGTTAATTAATATACCTATCGTAAATAACTTTTAAAGCCAAAATAAAGCTTAAGAGTCCACGTGAATTACTACAGCTAATAATCTGAGAGTTAAAGGTGTGATGTTTATATCACTGATGGGCAATTCAGTGAGTTAATCACAAGTCTCTGGCGTGGACACGTGCTGTCCAAATCACCCGGATGCAGTAAGCAGAACTGATAAGGGTATAAGCTGATGGATGTTAGTGCCAGTGAATTTACGGAGCGAGTAGACGGTAAGTGTTTTAATTAGTAAGTTTAGAAACATCGCCTAGGAATCAACCCATTCTGTCTTTACCAGTTACCTGAGCAAGTGGTCTTAATCACCCCGTTAATTCAATCAGGTGGGACCAGGTACATCTCTGGTAATGGAATAAATGAACGCGTCATCCACGCCTAATTAACAGTCCAATTAGCATTCTCTGCTTGGTTAACCAATACTTATGTGTTTTATACTCTGGGATAATCTCCCGATCACGTGTTTATCAAATCAGGTCAGGTTTATGTGAACCAGTTATCACTGCCTGAGTAGACCTCATCGGCAATGGTCACGTGGCCAATGACGTTAGTAAAATGTTACCTCAATTTGTTTAGGACTCGCAATATATAAATATATCTTTTTTCTTTAATATGTTAAAAAATATTCCTACCAAAAGACTCAGGAAATTTACATTAGTGGTTAGATCTTTGTTTAATTTCAGTTGGATCTGTTTACCTTTCATCCAAGATTCGTGTATAAACTAGCTCTAGAATATCGATTTTCATGCGATTGACTATTTAAAAGCCATCGACTTCCAATAATGATAATAATGGTAACTGTTTGGGATATGGGTACAGGAAGAAACTTGTTTTTTTTCCATTGAAATACAACTTAATAGCATTAGTTAAGGCTTTTGACTAAAGAAATAAATTCACTGAGCTTGAATACCATTAATCAGTGTGGAGTTAACAAAGACTTGAAGGTCCCGGGGATGAAAATGGGTTTTGTCACAGTAGGGGTGTCTACAACATACACACCGTGAGTACAAAGAACTGTATTGAGGTGTATTCACCCTGAACCCCGACTGCCAGTCACAGGCCCAATCTTAGTCTATCAAAGATTGGTAACCTGATCCGGCCATAGTGTGTGCCACCTCTTAACAACACAATCAGACCAGGAAAACAGATAAGTTACGAACCAAACTTAGGAAAAATGTCATATAACCTGGGATATCCCTTTTTTAATATATATAAAATAACATGCCATTCGATAGTCAATGTGAAAAAAGTCTTGGCGACACTAATTATTATTACTGCATTGATTATAGCTGGTAGATTATTTCTATTGGAAACTCAGCCTGTATAATTAAAACCTCTGCTATGACGTGTTAAATCACAAAGGTAACAAGGCATATTATCATAACCCTTCTGATAAAACTTTTAATTGATATTTCTGTCTAATCCACACTGACTCTTTAGATGTGTCTATGTATTTGATGACGTCTAATCAATACTGACTCTTTAGATGTTTCTATGTATTTGATGACGTCTAATCCATACTGACTCTTTAGATGTGTCTATGTATTTGATGACGTCTTATCCACACTGACTCTTTAGATGTGTCTATGGATTTGATGACATCTAATCCACACGGACTCTTGAGAGGTTTCCAAGTATTTGATGACGTCTAATCCACACTGACTCTTTAGATGTTTCTATGTATTTGATGACGTCTAATCCATCCTGACTCTTTAGATGTGTCTATGGATTTGATGACGTCTAATCCATACTGACTCTTTAGATGTTTCTATGTATTTGATGACGTCTAATCCACACTGACTCTTTTGATGTGTCTATGTATTTGATGACGTCTAATCCATACGGACTCTTAAGATGTGTCTATGGATTTGATGACGTCTAATCCATACTGACTCTTTAGATGTGTCTATGGATTTGATGACGTCTAATCCACACTTATCATTATATGGTGTTATGTATTTGATGACGTCTAATCCACACTGACTCTTTAGATGTGTCTATGTATTAGATGAGGTCTAATCCATACTGACTCTTTAGATGTGTCCATGGATTTGATGACGTCTAATCCACACTTATCATTAGAGGTTTCTATGTATTTGATGACGTCTAATCCACACTGACTCTTTAGATGTGTCTATGTATTTGATGACGTCTAATCCATACTGACTCTTTAGATGTGTCTATGTATTTGATGACGTCTAATCCATACTGACTCTTTAGATGTGTCTATGGATTTGATGACGTCTAATCCACAAGAACTCTTGAGAGGACCAGGTTTCCAAGTATTTGATGAAATATAATCTACACTGATTCTTTAGATGTTTCGGTGTATTTGAGGTCGTGTCCGTTTCTATGTATTTGTGGACGTCTTGTCCTCACTGGTGTTCCAAACGATTCGATGACGTATTGTCCCCACTGTTCTGTATACTTGTTATCATCCACTTACTAGGTATCTTTTGCTTTTTGAGTATTCTATTCGTCTCTAATGCCTAGCTGTTGTAATTGATTACCTCTATCCCTGTCCTTCCTCTGAGATAATCAAGGTACCCTATGTATTTGAAGCCATTTTTTGTCAGTTGCTATGGATTTCAGATCACTACTCGAGTTTTGATATTCCAGATGTTTAAAGCTATTTGAGGTTGCTTAATGCTTATCCCCACTGATGCTCGAGATATCTATATGTATTCAATGTTCTCTTATCCCCAATGAGACTAACACATTTTCATATATCAGAAACCGAATTTCATTTGAGCTTAAATTGACTTGGTCTTCAAATACAACGGTAGATGGAGGTGAATCTGAAAGAGACGTTAAATTATCACTAAGCCAGGTGGCGGGAGCCCCGTGGACCATCTGTAACAGTGTCATGAAACTAACAACTTGATTATATTCAGAGAAAATATAAATGGTTAAACCGCAAACAAAGGATCCCGTGGGACAGGAATTGGGTAGGCCAGGGAGATGTGTTGAGAAGCGCTTTGTTTGGGCGGTGATTGATGAGTAATGCTGTGAGAATACCTGTTCACAGGTATCTCTTTAGTTCTGACTTACCTCCCATCACCTGTCCAATTCTATTAAACAAATCACATTAACAGATTGACGATTCCTCCGAAAACTTGATTAATTGTACTTCTCCATACCCTAGAAAGAATATATAAAAAATAAAACATTCCAGAAAGCTTCTCTTTACAACTTAATGACTTTTTAATATTTTTTTACAATTAACAGAAATTATCATAATTACTTGTTTAAGCTTTTCTATTTGATAACCATCTACGAGATTAAATCTCTAATTTAAACCAGGGCAATTATATAGAGAGCATTAAGTTAAAGCTGTTCTGTTAGAAGTTATAATACAATACTAACAATACTTTGCACCATTCTATCTTCGATATGATGGGACCAACTCGCATGGCATAAGACAAATGTCACTGTCTGTATCTGGATGGATTCAATCGAATACTGTATCACTGTATAGCGATGCAGGGAGTTAGTTGTCTGATACATCAAGTACAGTATTGGTCCATTCAGTCTAGTCAAAAGAATATAAAATAACAATTCTACGTATTTTGTTCAACCCAATTTTACGCCAAAATATTCAATCTTGTATATTGAGCGCTGTAATGTTTATTTAAAAGAGAACCACGAGATCGGTTGCATGGCTCTCATTATAGAGTTGAAAGCTCCGTTTGCATTATATAGGTATGGGGAGGTTCATAATTTTTTAACAAGGGATGTGATCAACTGTCTAAAAAATTGAGTCTACAAAACACATATACCGTGGAAAAGTACTTATAATAATTTGCTTTAAGTTAAACATATTAAATGAAACCATTTCAGAGCAAACTTGTGACAAACACAAACTGGCTAAGATGGACAACCTTGTCCGGCCTGAAACTCAAGACATCCTCAATAATTAGACAGAATGATATTATATCGTATTTGCCAGCATGGGCCAGGAATGAATAACAGATAATGTAATTTACCGCACCAGTGGAACGTTCGCGTTCGGAAGCCCCTAGGGGTAGCTGGAACCTCTTGCCCCGGAGAGACTTGAGTGGCCCAATAAAAGGAAAACAAATGGAGAGTTTGTATCGTCAGAGTTGATTTGATTACAGGAAGCTCACACCTTATTAACGTGACTTTCTTATGGAATTAGCTTGATGAATACAAGGTTTGATTGTATCCAATCATGTAATAACAACCGAATTCCCCAGTAATAATGCTTATTGGCATAAAGACAGCTTAACGTTCCCCAATAGCGGCTCTAACCATATCCCCAATACCCTCAAGTATCTGAGCCGCTTCCAATGCAGCCTTCGTATTATTCGATCATCAAGAGACGAACATGAAAATTCCAAACCATAGCAGCATAGTCCGTCACAGAATTATAGTTTCCCAACTAAGATTAAGGATAAGGGGCTTGCTTGTGCAGAGTATAGACATTTCAGACATCGAAAAGACATAAATAGACAAAATTTACAAAATTGCCGAGTACAGTCCCATCCTGTCACTCATATAAATGGAACAGTAGTAAAAGCTGTTGCCCCTTGGAAGCCCCAATATACCCACTCACAACCTCCACACAATGTCAATGTGGACTTGGAGGGTCAGTCAATGCCTGAGCATCGGACGACAAAAAGGGTTTACTTGCTTTATCTGGAGTGGTTGGTCCTTCGAGTTTACAAGAAATAAGTCGAGAGTCGAGATAATAAAAACGTCAACCATGTCGTGCATTTCAAATGATCAGGCTCAATCGAGTTATTTAAATACTGAACAGCTCTTGAAGTCTCATCTGTGAAATTTTTGTTTATGTCGGACATTTTTTAAATTTATACTCAATCGCTCATTTAAGTAAAACGTTGTTAGTTTGTTATATTCTAATCACACAAAATATTTTGAAATAGTAAATAATTTTATACACCGATAGATTCCATTGTTTAAACCTGCATTTCTTGATTAGCTCCCCAGCCGAGGAAATTTTGTTGATCGCAAACATAAAACTGACGCTGCAGTCGCGACGATAGCCAGAACCCATCTAAAAGCACTGTTATAACATTACTCTTAAGCTATTAGACATTTCTTTACTATAGGCATACCACAATTGGCAACAACAGATATTACCACAATAGCTTCGAAAAAAAAAATCGCATATAAAATAGTTCTTTGAACTGATAGTGATTTGCCAGTTTTAAATGGCAAATAGCTATCAATTTGTAGAAAATAATATATTTGCTGGAGATAACGCAGATTTATCCATTTCCGATATGCATTTACTTTTAATAACTCATTATGTCAATTACAAAAACAAATAAGTTTTAGTTTTCTCTCGAAAACAGTTTTTGTTCTGTGACATTTGATGCACGAGATGACTCATCTGAGATTTGGAGAAAAAAAATATATATGTATATTTTTTTTCGAATTAGTTATTAGTTTTTTCATCTAACAAAACACACATATAACATTCAAGCACAAATAGAAGAAAATTTAATAGTAAATTGAGTTGTTAAAAGCTCAATAGAGCATATCGCTTACATATAATTAGTTACACTTGAAGCCACAGATAGGCAGTCTTGTGACCCGTGTCACATCGTAGCCACAAGCTACCCAATGTCACTATATGAAGCTGCCCAGTGATATATGAAAATCCAAACAGGAAAAATGATGTTAAATCTTTTACTGTGTATAAAAATCTAAATAACGGATTTATTTATCTGTTTAAATAAAACTGTAAAACTATAAATAGATATTTATAGGTAAATAAACAGTGAAATGAAAATAAACCCTTAAAAAGCAATATTTACTTAAACTTTGACGTTTTTAATTAAAAAACGAAAGGGTAGTTTGTTTGAAAGCAGGATTATTTTTAAATAGTCTTGGCATTTTTACCATTAATTGTTTATACACCATTATATACAATATTAAATGAAAACCAAGAAATATTGCATTATAAAGCACTAAAGATTTGTTCTGCAATATATATCCAAATTATATTAAAAAATATATAAGATTATAACTTATAAAATTGGTCTACGATGTTTTTTTCATTCAGAATTTTTTTTTACAATAAACTGATAATGTAATACAATATTAATGTGCTTATTAACATACTTTAGACAAGCAACAAATACATTCAAATAAACAAAACACATCCTCCCAAAGTTTGAGGAAAATTCGACAACATAATTTGGAAATGGAAGAATCCTCATAGATACTGTTTATATTGGTTTTTATCCACTTAGGATTTTAAAGAAATCTGTAAGTCGTCAAAATATGACAAAAGACTAGAATTGACCTATATAATAGACCAGGTTTCTTTTAGAATCCCGTTTTATCTTTATCTCGACAACGATATTACAATATCTATAGTTTTTTTTAAATAAAGTTATCAGTCTGTTTCCCAACGTATACCATTAATATGTATAACAGGTCAAATATTTTACCGCTACAAAGATTATATAAAAGTCGGAGCTAGAGGAATGTGGTTAGAAATACTGTAAAATAAATAACAAACAAAAAAACTGAAGGACAAGCTCGTTGTACCAGCAGTTGGATTTTGACTGTTGTTTTTTTGCTTAATGTTTTTTAATAAATAAATATATAAAGTCTACAAAATCATTTTTTAAAACATACTTAAATTTATGCATAAAAAATAACATTATGTTATTAAAACAATAACGTTTTCGTTTTTTTCTTATAATTTAATATGCGTTGTATTTTATCATAGTAACTGATTTGAGCTATCACATAATTGTAGTATTTAAATAATAAACCTATGCAGACTTTGTTCTTTACATGTTACAACAGACATCGTTTAGGAGTTACGGTACACTATATTGAGATTTGAGAGATTGATGAATTTCTATAAAGAGACAATAAAAATGCTCATAAATTAAAATCCAATAAGCTGTTTTCTTTCGTACCGTGAAGCATGATCTGGAAATTACTCTTATTTGATAAAATCAAATAATTTATTGTTTGTTATCTGTTCACAAATAGTTGATTTAGTTTGATGGCGATGCATAAACTAACCTTATCTAATCTATCACGACTCAGTCACTTCCGGGCGAAATCTCAAACTTATCAGTTAGTGAAATACCAGATTTTTTTTTTTTTGTAAACCTGGGATTGAAAAAAGAGCTCTTAGGTAACCGAGATAGTTAATCATCATCTCGAGATAATCCGATCTTAATCTCACTGGTGTTCACAAGAAACACGTAGTTATGTAGACATTAATCGAGTGACATTCCGCAGAAAATAACCCGCATACATCCAGGTCTCATCAACCCAGAAACTCATTCGAATCAATCTACTCATCAAAACTGATCTGGATTCAAAGTCTTCGCATAAAATTTATCCTTAGTCCAGGTGTAAAACTTCAAAGTAATAAGAGTTCGTGCGAGTGAATACAACTCACTGACGTGTTCACACCTTACAAAGGTGGTAAGACAATAAATGAAGATAAACCATGCAGCAGTAAACCACACACAAGTTATTTCCCTGGCTCTCCGTTTATTACAACTCTATTTATCAATGACCTGTTTATAAAACCTCTACATGAAAATCACACTATGTTTATTTGTAATCTATTTACAAAAATGATCAATAGCATATAGGTTTTGATGGAGATGGTGTAATCAACGGTAGCTCTCGTGTCAGATTGTATTTTAATGTGTTTTTCTAATACTTCAGACAGATCATTCAAAATATTTTCAACTTTATGCCTCCTAGTACGTGTTATACTAAACACAATCAATCACATTTTATTGAGTTTTTTTAACCGATGTGAGCGTAAACAGACGACACCATCAATTTCATAATCTATCAGGCGTGAATGACAAAAAGTGTCAGAATACCATAGTATGTGTTATAAGTTTTTTGTAGAGCAATGAAATATAAAAACTACATACAAATATTTTCCGAATTTCGTGTTCACATGCTTATACGGATTCTACATTTAACAAATCCATACCTAATGCAAGCCTACATATTTTGATACTGCCATATATATAAGATATAATTCTGTCCTATATATTGCCTTAAAAAAGATCAGTCACAAATTAGTGCTTGGAACAAATTACAACATCATTTCAGATTTGTTACCAAAACAAACATAGATATGTTAAGAGCTGATATTTTAATCTAATTTTAATTTATATCTCAACACACAGATATATATATATTATTAATAACTCATTTATTACACGGGTTTATTGTTTGTTTAATAACTATGTTGACGGAACCCAATTGTTCACAACACGGATCTTGATCAAGTTAAGGTTTGTGACATATTATGACATAAACTGTTTTTAGTTGAATTATTTAAATACTATGGGTGATAAAGACCCAGACCTTTTTTTAAATTTATAATTGAATTAATTGATTGTAACTGGATAATTTTTAAAACATTATTTGAGTGGCACCTGAAAGCCAGTGAGCGAAGGCTAGGATGGCAACTTCTCATTTATTTACATGCAACGTTTCGTCCTAAATCCGCTAAACAAACCGTCCAAACAGCTAGGTATTTCTAGATTGCACCGAATGCTGATGTTATTGCGGTGACCATGTTTGGAAAATAACGTCAATGAGTTGTATTTAGAATGGGGTGAATAATAAACACTGACTATGAAACTGTCATCAGTCCATATCAATGCTCTAACTGTTCATTGTTCTGGTCATCAATATATATCAAATGAGAAATCCCAAACGGTAGTTTTGGTTTATAGAATACAATATTACAATTAATTTACAAACTAAATTGTTTAATTTCTCTGCATGCTGCAAAAGCATACACCAAAGCTGACAAGATCTAATTTTTAAAAAAGCGTTAAGTTTAGTGAAACAAAATTTTTAAATAAATTTTTGAAAATTCTACAAAACAACTAGATAAAGATTTTAATTTTAGGCGGATCATTTTCAATAAACAAATGGTTTTATTTTCCATGGGAATTCCGGAAATATATAAATGATTTTAATAATCTTGTTTATTAATATAAGATCAATATAATAATACTGTATACGTGTATTTCAGATAGAGAGCTCACATAGTTACGATAATAAATGACTTTTAGACAGAGTATTTTTCCTGAGATTCCCAGTGAGTCCCTATCAGATATACAATCAGATGTGAAGAGTAGTGTGTCCGATCTCCATCTCACCAATGCTCAGCTGAGGGAACACACTGGAGACCTGCTACAACATTCCGCTCTCAAGACGTGAGCAAGATGACAAATAAATTAACTAAAGTTAAGACGATTTCCACAAGAGATAAATATGTATACTTTCGAGTTTCTCATGGTAAAATCTCCCCTTTGTTCAGTTAAAAAATAAATAAATACCGTGATAAAAAAATAGCTTTACTACAACTATAAAATGGTCAACTACTTTCATTGCATTTTAAAAACACAAGTATTGGTATATTTTGCAAAACTTCATATAGCATTAAAGGGGGAAAACTTCTTTTAGTGTAAAATGCTAAGTGGTATGAGCGAATATGTTTGTCTGTTTTGGTGCAAGTCTTATAAATATAATACACGGGTTTAGGGTTTTATAACCGAAGAAACAATGTTAAAGTTCTTCATGTGTCGCTTATACATTATTCATTAGACCACAGGTAAACAGTATTTTTTCACACCACCTTTGTGAATATAGCTTTGATGTTGTGGTAATCACTGCGAGGTGTCCACGCATTTACATGAAGTAATTTAATCCGTCTGATCGGAAGATGAATTATAAGCTGTCTCAGTCATTCCTGATGTGTGTATTTCTTATAATCCCATTCTCTTCTTATCACAATTCCTCTTAGATATCCCATATTGAAATAGGATAGTATATTCACTCATCAAAATATCCAGATTATATTTCGTTCATTAAAACTTATAATCAAAATCTAATTCAATATTATTACAAATTTTATCGTTATTGAATGTGACAAATTGAAGAGGGTATTGATTGGTGCTTCAGAGTCCTGTTTGTTGACCGTCTATGTAAGGCCTGATGGACACCGCGATTAGTACCAAAGCTCAAACAGACGGGCACTGGTGGCCACTTAATAGCCCAACAATACCCACTGAGTGTTACAAGGTATATTAAGAGAGATGTTGAGAGGGCCATTATAGTCCTGGTTATTTGAGGGACAAAACCTAATCATTAATGACTTTGTTTGAGAGCGTGAAGAAAGCGGCCTCACAAGCCTGGACAACAGCTGGACACAAGTTTCTAACTTCCTTACAATCCTCCAAGCTGTACACATGTTATGGAGATCTTATCGCAGGAAGGCCGCAGAACACGGACGACAGAGTGGTTGTGTCTCAAACTGAAATAACTAGCATTAATAAGAACTGAGATGATAAATTAATTTAGTCAATGCAGAGGCAATTGACATTGACGAATGACGATGTGGGCCTGTTTCAAAAAGGGGTTCCCTTGGTTTCTTTGAACCCTTTATTGTTGTTAAGAAAATCAAATCCATTTGCTCTAAAAAATTTTTGTCAACAAATTCTAAGAGAAGCGTATAGTCTCGCCCTAAAGTAAAGTGTATTATATGGTGGAAAGGTGCACGATTAAATCAGGTCAATGGTGTGCTCATCAATAACTGATCTGCTATACCATCTTTTTGTTACACCCCCTTTAGCTTCCAACCAAGTGTTTCTGTGTCATTGACAGATTGTTTAATGTTTGTTACTCTGTATTTATAAAAAAATAAAATGGCCAGATGAATTGGATTTTGGCATTGACTTCCAAATCTTACCATCGTTATATGGTATGTTTTTACCTGTCCCGCCGTATACAATTATCTGCTTCTAACCGGTTTAAATTAGCAGTATGTCTGATAACCCATTGCGATAAATTTCGATTCCTTGTATTATGGAATGGATTTTCAGATGTCTCCATCGCTGGTTAATGATTGGATGGCATAGCTTTCTTATTGTCATATGCTTCTATCTGAAACATCTACCATCAAACACACACAATTACTTGTTCCACTTAGATTAAAACTGGTGCAAATAGCCCTAGACAAATATATATACTTCCATTTTCATTAGAAGGGGGTATGTTAAAGGGATGTTGGCGATTGAGAGTAGATTTCTGTTTGCATTACTGGTTGTCTGTCCCGGGTCACCATTAGTCTTCATAAGTCCCCCTGCGGCAGCTACCTTCATATACCGGGATAAACATACATCTACCGCTACACAACCCTGGCCGGATACTCTTATGTCGTCAGTCCCATTGTCTCTCAATATCATAATGGATTTTCACAATTACAGAACACCCTCCCATCGACAAGTGCCCAAAAGCTTTGACATATCCATTTTTAAAACTGACAGAATATCATCTAACTCGAAAACTCCATTATAAATTGCCAATAATCGTCATTTTAACTGTGCGATATTTGATAGATTATCTTGTTCTGGACTAAAAGCCTGTCTCTTTATTGACGACGATCATATATTAGGTGCTGGCAATCCTCTCTCTAACACCCCTTATTCAACAACAATCCGTCAAATGGCTGTATACGGTAGACTTATGTTAACTTCAGTTTTGATAACACTGTTTGCATGTAACTTACAATGCTATGTATAATGTTTCATACTGTTGTTTCTTATATTATTGTTATAAATCATATAATGTGTATTATTTATTGTTAAGACATGACTTATCCCTGTCTTTCTGTTCTTATTGACTGGGTTGTTCTCTCCATCAATATTTAAGTGTTCCTTAAGGGCAAACCATCAAAAGTCTGACGAGATGTTGTCTTGTCGTTTGTTAATCATCGCAAGTGCTATACGCTGTAAATATATTTAATACCAGAATCACAGATTTGAAGCAAACTGTTACCGAGAAAACATACACACAACACTGATTTTCTGCACACAATAATTTACTCCAACAAGACATGATGTTATAACCGGAAATTCCTATTAAGATACAAACATTTGTTGTTAACAGATATCACGAAGAAAGCAATGATAGTACCAAAACAGATGCTGCTTGATTAACAAGTATTGGAGAACATAAAATGTTGTCATAGCGTAAACTAGTGGGACATAAAAAGAATAATAAAAAAGACAAAACGTTGTGAAATTAAAATTATGAATTTATACGAAATCAAATGCTTTTAAAGCAATTGATAAATTCAGTTAACATCCTGAAAATATATGGACTATGGACTATGGACTAAATAGAATACCCATGATGAGAACAGAATTGTGGTCACTAAACACATATGTGTAGTCATCGAATGTTTAGTATAAAAGTCGACTTAAACTACAGCATATATTACTAGACGAACTGGCTGAAGCATAGGACTGGTCCAATAACACACAATACACAACACTGATACTAACTGAAGATAAACCTCCCATCCACGGTAACTTTTATAAATGTCTCAAACTATGTGAATTATTCGGTAGATTTTACAGAAGACTGCTGATTAGGTTTTAACACGTGAGCATCTCTATTCACGATAAAGGCTTTCGGTATAGTTCATTGTGAACGGAGGTGGCTACACGACAGTCATTCAAACCTGCCGTTTGTTTTCTCCCTACGCAAAGCAGTGTATTGGGAGGTCAGACTGGCGGGGCTCCTTCCATCGTTAACTCATTATCCCGGCAATCATGTGAGATTTCTGCCACGCGCTCTAAATAATTCACATGGTTTTTACCTGTATTTTGATATCAGGTAACAAAACTGTAGGCCTTCATCTCACCCACATTGTCTTATTGTAATATTCACAGACAGCATCGCACGCAAACGAACGACATGAAAAATAGTTAAATAACAAACAATGACTTTTTAAAAGATATTGTTATTATTATTATTATAATAATTTTTATTATATAACAATATTAAAATGAAATATAATCTAGAAAGGAGAAGATAAATTAATTTATAGTATTACTATTTTTTATATTTATATATTTTAAATAAATGAAGCACTTATAAGTTAGTTAAACTACTTCACATTAATGTCTATCATTTTAAGGTAGTAATAATGAAGGGAAAACATTCTGTGTTTGAAAGGAAAATTAGAGAGGGACAGATTTCCAGTCACGTGGCCAGAGAAGGTTGAATATGGGACAATCAGAGGCAGATTTTATAGAGAGCTCAGTGTGTGTGTGTTAGGTCGAGCAGTGATTGATGGCTTTACGTACAAAATACCCTGTTGATAAATTGATTGGAGGCTGTAGAATTCATGGGCGGGTGCCTCATGCCGGCTAGCCGGTCACACCACGTTATGGTCCCAACCAAGAAATTTTTCCTATAGAATCTCATACTAACATATCGTATAGGGTTATAAAGTTTGCCAGTAAGAACAGCGTAGATAGAGAAGCAGAAAATTGCCACACAGCACAAACGCCACATAGAATATTTAAAGATTTCATACCTACCTCAATAAATCACAAAGACTATCCAATAGTTTAGCTTTGTTTCCTGTGTTGATCGGATAATTTCAACTCTACACAAACTTTTCGCTGGTGGCTTTATTGGCAAGTAGGCGGAACCGTTGAGAAGTATCAACGGACGACCGGAGAGGATAGAGCCAAGACAACACTGATCTCTGACAGGGACTTTCATACAAACCATTCAGGTATGCTGATGGAATTTCCTGGTGGGTACCGGTACCCTCCCGCTCCTAGTGGTCCACCTCACTCCCACCTTCCCCACCCTGTACACCTTCATCATCACCACCCTGGGGGTATCGCTGTCAATCACATGGTAGATCTATACCACTCCTGTAAGAGTAAGTATAATTCTCTCATATTCTTGTTCGTTTACAACTAGTCACCAAGTTTATCCAACAAGCGAGGTAAGGTTGCCAGCATCTGTCACTCTGGCGGTAGTAGTCCTTGTTTTCTTTTTCCTTTAACTGGAGAGGTATTGGGGCTACTCTGGCGTAGAGAACAACTTAATTCGCCCCGGACCATTCTGTCAGCATACTAATACCAAAGATGCATTATTTCAATGAAGTTATGCAAGCATGAAAAACAAAAGTGTCTAAATTTGGAAAGGTTGGCCCTCTGGGAAAGGATTTTCATCCGGAAGATCTTGTCCTATAGACTGGTTCTTACGGGGACAAGAGAGCTTATAGAAAACTGACTGGTAAAAAGCTTGTGACGAGGAGGAAATAATAGATAGACAGGAGGACTGGGATAGACAGTCTATATGGAGGATGTATTGAAGCAAGGAGAGTTAACGAACCTAACAGAGGTTTGAACTCGGCCTAAAGAACAGAACTCGTAACTTCGTTAAATTCCTTTCGGCTCAATAAGGCGAGTGACATTAGTAAGCATTGGTGTGCATCGTTGGGCAATAGAGGGGTAGTGTCCCGTATCTGGGGTGTCTGTGTAGCCAGCCACACTTGGTCAGATTGAGGAGATGCACATGGATGAGTATGCACCGCTTGTCACAGCCAACGGCACCCATCATTTCTCATATGGATATCTAGTGGATGCTTACTATGGACTTTCACTTAGAAAATTAGGTACGGGTCTGTTGCATTTTTGTGAATGTGTCCATGTTGTGTAACGTATCCATTTATCAGATTATTTTCTATCCGTTTATAACTATTTAACAGGAGTTGGCCACTGGCAGAGTAAAAAGGTTTGTCTTCAGAGTAACTTCTGGGGACACACAAGGTAGGGAATTGTTTACGTTAGGAGTTCATGGAAGGATTTCTATGCAAGAATGTAACAGTTGTACGCCTGTGCTGTTTGAAAGTAGACAGGTGTAGTTGAAAGAGATATATGTTGTCCGCGCTCTGCTTGGATGAACACTGAATCAGGGCGATAAAAGTTTTCTTTTGAGAGACAAACTGATTTGTTCATAGACGAAACTGTTTTTAGTTTTGTCAAAGGGTGCATATTGAAGAAAAGAACTAGAACTCCCTTTAAGCATGCAGTAAGCCCAGCAGGAGTGGTGTTGACAAAGAGCTATTAAGTTTGACACCTCATCGTTTCGATTGGAAAATAATAAACTGTAACATGATCGGTGTCTGTCAGTAAATTTATGATGCTTGACAGAAAGTGTTTTCTTGTCCTGCACGAATATACACCGAGTAGTTAGATTTTAAATATACCTAGTTTCCAGGGAACATATTACAGTCATGATACCTCTTAAAAGTTGAGAAAAATGATTTAACAGCTGCAGGTAAATAACCTGATCGGGGAACAGAATTGTCATTCTACATATATTTACCTTGGTCGGGGAACATAATTGTCATTCTAAGCTCGATTAAGCTTGATCGAAGCTGTTTGGAACATTTAAATTCTGAATCCTGTCGTTAAATAAAATGATTTGATGTGAGTTAATTTTGATTTTAAATTCTAGGTCATGGTGGTGTGAACCAGTTAGGGGGTGTATTTGTTAACGGCCGGCCTTTACCTGATGCTGTTCGCCAGAGAATCGTGGAATTGGCTCAACAAGGCGTCCGTCCTTGTGACATATCAAGACAACTTCGTGTGTCACATGGCTGCGTCAGTAAAATACTCTGCAGGTAAGCACCAAAAACCAATTTTAATTATATTTTACTCTAACGACAATGATGGGAAATGTCTATAAATGCAGGAAGACAAAATTGTAGATCTTTGATATGAGCTCTGGTGACTTACTTAAATCCATTATGCTTGGATGTTGGGTTATCAATACTAAATAAAGCAATAGCTGTGTCTGATCAAGCCTTTATCTAACAATGTATTGTTTATTTTAACAACCAAAGTCAAAATCTGGTAAAGACAAACATAGCTAATAGTGGTAGTTTAGATTTTCACACTACTTGTATAGAAACCTAAACAAAAGATCAAATTTAACCAATGTTTAATTTTCATAAAAAATATACATAAGGAGAGCGGAATGGACGAAAAAGCTTAGTCTGTACTCACGCAGTTTCAAACGCAATATATTTGTTTCAAATTGTTTTTTATTTGGACTTATTTGGAAAAGGATATTGGTCTTTCGTAAAAGCACAAATCATTGTAATGTTATCATAATCTTTTAAGAAGAAAAAAAAAAAAATGGATCCTCTTTGCTGTTTGCTATTTAATAAAGTAAACCGTCACGAGAGGTGAATATTTATACCTGATTATTTGAGCAGAACTAAAGATCTCTTCAGTTTTGTTCACTAGGATGACAAGACTTTTTAATGTACAGCCGGCCGACATCATTAAATAACTAACCTGTTCAAAAGTACATATTTACACCATTTATCGAAACAAAAAACAAAAACTGCATGAATAAATCAAATTACAGCTGTTTTAACACGGCTGAATGAAGAAACTATTTACTGAAAGTGTCTGTACGGAATTTCCTCTTATAGATCTAACGTTATAAAATGCACCATGAAATGAGTAAAAAATATTTTGCCATATTTTAAGATAATTATTCAATCTTACAAAAGTTCCGAATATTTTGATGTTTATAAAGAATATTTTGTTCCTTGTCTAATTTTGAGCACATTATAATAACAAATTTGCTGTTGGCTTGGTTATTAAGTACTGTTTAAAGTCTTATGAAGGAACAGGGTATTTAAATTACTAATTGACTTAATGTGCAGGTATTATGAGACGGGTTCGATTAAGCCGGGTGTTATCGGGGGATCCAAACCTAAAGTGGCCACACCCCGAGTTGTGGAAGCTATTAGTCGGTATAAACAAGAGAACCCTACAATGTTCGCCTGGGAGATTCGGGATCGACTTCTTACAGAACAAGTTTGTTCCCAGGACAATGTGCCCAGTGTCAGCTCAATCAACAGGTAAGAATATGTCTACTATCTTGTTATGGTTGACACTAAAGTCCGGCACAGCACGGACAGCATGGTCAGTCATAAGTGTGAATCAACTGTAAGTCACCGAAAATAACATGAATTTTGTGTGATGTAAAACCTCATACTATGACTGTTACTAGAGTACATCCCTCTGCCAAATATATTATCTTAGTTGACAAAAAAGCTTTCCAGAAAGAAGAGAAGTTAAGCACTATATGACACAAAGACACAATATATTGTACAGCATTGTATTATCAAATTTAAAGATCTTAATATAATCTACATACTTCAATCCATTCAGTGTTTAATTTGTATTCGTATAAAAATCTAAATTATATTGCAATACATGAATGGTTTTTCTGTCGACCGCTTCATGTCATTTTTCTGTAACTTTTTCTTTACAATATTATTTAAGGGATTCAATAAGTGCCAGCTGCTGTGCGGATACATGTTATGTCAACAGCGATTTATTTCTAATATCTATGCATGTTTAAATGGCAAAGTTTCTTGGATGGAATTTCCTGTGGTTAATAAGCGGACAAGCTGTGGCCTGTGTAACTGGATAGCTAACCGTTATAGAACATATCTATTGCACAGAGCTGCTACTCTAGCTGCCTTTCGATCCCTTATCGACCGCTCGGGATTCTACCTTACATCTATACCTAACCCCCATTTAATATGATCACAATTTGTGTAAAAAGTTATTGGTGGAAAATGTCTCACAGCAGGCCTTAAATGATCTTAAATCAAAAGTCATCGATTAAAGCACCACTAACAGCATTGTCCTTTAAAACGCTGACCTTCGTCTGTTTGAGCAATTTTAAAAACCTTACCGGAGTTGCTCGTTACTTGGGCGCTTTAGATTTTAACTGGTGTAACGTCACATACACGTCTTATTGTTAACTTCGTTCCTCATAATTCGATATTTTCACGAAAAGTTTGTGAGAAATAAAAGAGTTTATAAATAGTTTGTCGTTGTTATTATGTAGACAATTTCATGGAGTTGTGAGCTTATAATATAGGTAATAAAAGGTTTAATAACCTACACGTCAATAATAACCCGTAGGAGATATGTAGTGTAAACTTGTCTGCTTGAAAGCCTTGTGCGTTTTACAAAAACAATACAAATACGCTACAGTCGATATTGTCTTAACTAATAAATAAAACTATATAAAACGCCCACATTTTATTCAACTGAATTTGATAAGATAATAAATTACCTGTAGTATTAACTAGCTGGTTTTAATTCCTATGAATGTCTCTGATCATAGCGTACCTGTCGTCTACCTGGCGATGGTCGGTTCTATCAGGTTGGTTTACCCCATGATTCCTTCCAATGTACATACTGCCACTATCATAATATCGAAGAGTAATACTGTTGGGTAATGGGTTAAAGGTGAATAAATTCTAAAAAAATTAATGAGACACCAGAGAGATGTCTCTTAATCGAAACATACATATACCATCTCAATATGACGCTCAGCCAAAGGGATCCCTTCAATGGGGACACCACATTTGACCTATCACTACACCAACATATAATTGTGGAGGTTGTGTTCATGAGAAGTCGAGATAGAGGGCTACAGATGCAGTAGCCTACAGTTGATATATAATCACCTGGTTTTTGGCGTCTATGAAGAGCTGAGGACGCGCTACATGTGTGTCTCACAGGATGGCCCAGAGCTTTCGCTCTATAGCTCTTATGATATTTTTATCCCACTGACAGACGTCTGAAGAAACATATTTACAATTTCCAATACGTATATTGCGTGTTTGGAATGGCGATGGAACTATCAGGCACTCCGGCCAATAGAGTAGAGAACATAAAATAGTTTTGCGTTCAACGAAGCATGGATAGTGGCAATTACTCTGTCAGATTGTGAGCCTTGTACATCATCAATGCACGGGGATGTGTCAACAAGAGCTTACAATATCTCCCTCTCTTCATCAAATCTTTACATACAAGTTTTCTGTCCGTCAACAATGGCGATGTCAACAATCATATAAATGTCCTCCATGTATTCCTTTATATTATCGTTTTAAATTAAAGGCTATTACATTGATAAAATATTGCATGAAATAAACATTAAACTAGCGGTATCTTAATGGATATTTTGTTTTTAATCTGATAAATTAACAAATGGTTTCTTTCTAATCTCTGAATTGGCCATTCATTGCGTTCATCTCCAATAGTGTTTCTTTTTGTGTTAAGAAAATACGGGTCTATTTCCTTTTTAGGTTGTTTCGATTGAATGGGTAGTGGTCATTGTTCGATCTTTCCAATACTGTGTAGTTGTAAAAGGGGTTTTGGACAGTTTAGACTGTTGCTCTTACTGCTATTGTTCTGTTCCATTAAACAGGATAGTGAGAAACAAAGCTGCTGAAAAAGCCAAACGATACGACTCTATGGAGAGTGATGGCGCTTCACTTCCGGTTGACGAGTTGGAGACCGGAAGCAATAGCGACAGCCTTCATCGAGGGGCCCCGTACTCCATTAACGGTATTCTTGGTATTAATTGTGGACCAACACCAGAGGGCAATTCCCCGCTAACAACAACAGATACTTTAAAAAGAAAAGTGGAGCCTGCAGTCGAAGGTAACTCTCTATACCAACTAAATTTCATCTCCATAACGATTCTAGTATCATTTCTGACCCAGCCCGCCTTTTAGCTAATAAACAAATAGAAATATAGAAATATACAAGAATTGTTCATTCTAATCCGCCATAAATCCGCTATATAATTTAATATATGCATGAGAAGCTTCTTACTGGGGTCAGCCAACTAGTTCTACATGACTAGTTCATCCAAAGCACATATCATTTCTCTATGTTATTTGACCTGAATATTTTACTTTTGTATAAGCTTTCATAAATATATAGCAACATGTTTATTACGCTTGCTATCATTGGAGATAATACGGCATAAAAATAATTAGGAAACTTACCCTTTTTTTAAACTCTATGAAGGATAACGGCGTTAACAGTACTGTACAGTCTCAGCGCAAAAGGGTTCTCTCAAACCATTAAAATGCTGTCAATTTTCGGTTAAAGCCTTGTGAAAACCCAAAT
>JARFOD010000012.1:1581420-1597670 GCA_031763545.1 Mopalia muscosa | reverse complement strand
TGCTGATAGTAAAATAATGTATTTGTTTGAGACGTTAAAAATGTCCCCTTGTGCCGTAACGAAACCAGGGTGGTTATGCCTACTTTATAACCAACTGTTTATCACAGCATCACAAAATAGATGTTCACAAAACCTCGACTCGGTTATTCGGGCGATTTAAAAAAAAACAAGCTGTGGTTGCCGATACTTGTAGTGGATGTTTTATTTCAACAGTTCCTTGTTTATTGTGTGTATGTGTTATATGTCACATAATATAAGACAAGATATAATCACCATGTTAAATACACGAAGAAACTGACAAAATTCTTTTTATTTTCAGTTTCCCAACACTGTTCGACCGTGAAACTATCAACTAGACAGGGAATGGACGACAAGGTATGTACCATGAAAAAATGTTACGCGAAAATGTAAATACAAATTTTACTTCGCAAAATTTAAGATAAAAATAATTTGGTTTGTCTGTTCAACTGAAAAAAAATTATTAGTTAGGTTTAAATATATGTATACGCCAGAGGTTTGTTTTAAGGTTGTTATAATGGTATTGATTTTACTGACTCTGTAACTGCTATACAGATAGAATGACACTAAACATAAACAAAGGGTAACTTCAATTGCTTAACTGTTTTAATTCTTTTCTTACTTATTCATCTGTGATATACGCGTGATAATCAAATTAATATCGAAGATATTGTATAGTACCCCCTAGACAAACGACGCACAAATGTGCCCATATAAATTAATTATGTTGCATTATTTTGACCTATATCATTCCTTTGACTCTATGTAAAATTATGAATTTTGTTTTCTGTTTTTATATTAACTCATTTCCTGATCAATAAATATGGCTTGAGCAATGAATTGAAATCAAAAAATCTTTCGAGGTGTAATGCTGTAGTCGGGACTCATTAATAATAAGTATTGTGTGAACTGCCACTGACATGTATCAACGTGCATGGTCAACTGAGGTGCTTTTATCATCTGAAGAAATAAACTCAAAGTCAGGGATTATGTTTGCATCTTGTCTGTAGTCAAACACTTTCCGATAGAAAACATAAATGGCACTTGTTACATTAAATTTATAATTTTGTTAGGATTGGTACAACAAATCTGGGAAATTGTCCCGTAGCAACACGAGTGTGACGAGTCGGCTGTCATCTTCCTCACACGAGTTTTATCCCCATTTCTCCCACCACAACACGGTACAGGGCACGGACTGTGACGGCGGTACAAACGAGAGCAAACCTTTCTCCCGATCGTTTGCTCCCTGTACTGTAGGTCTGGCGGGACAAGCCGTATCAACCAGTCTCACAACACCAACATATCAGCAACATTTTGGTAAGCATACATATTCTCATGATTGGACGAGCTCAAACTAACACAGAAATGCGCTCTAATATTTAAGCGTTCCAATGGAATTTTTCATGAAATAATGAGGTTTTGTTTACAATCACATAAATATTATATTGTTACTACATATTGGCAGTTAAAATTTTTAAACGTCTTTTTTTGTTGGTAGGAGGTTATCCCTCGTCTCCTCCATGTCGACCCCCGAATGTGAACATGGTACAGTCTGTAGGTTTACCTAACAACGCACCTGCCACGTCTGGATATGGAACATTACCGGTAGAAAATATAGGTAAACATTATGTAATCGACATATTTTAACAAGGTTGTTGGTTAAGACCATAAATAGAAAGGGACCCCAAGTTGAGCCCTGGAAGATCCTCCAGGCGTTTTTTCGGAAATTATTACAATTTTTTTAACGTGGATTGAATGTGTTAGGATGACGTTTCAAATATTTAAGTAAATTATCCCAGGAATCGTAAATCTTCCTTCGCCCATTTGGCTGCTGAAAGCCAAAAAGACAAAAAGGTATATAGATGGCAACTTCTCATTTATTTTTGACGCAAGGTTTCTATGTCTCTAATTCTGACATCGTTCTCAAGCTGAAAGCCGTCATATGCGGAAATACAGCGTAAAACTGCAATATATCATATTTATTTCTAAAAGAAAATTGACTTTAAGATTTTATATTATTGTTTCAAGCCTAGAAAGCTATCTATTTGCCATGAACTTTTCCAACATTTGGCTGAAGGGTGGGAGAACATAGGTCTGTATTTTTTTAGCGTGTATACACACTTTGTGATTTTAAAAAAAGGTGGGTTTTTTTTATTAAAAATTAATTTTAAAAGTAGATGGTATGGCGGCTAGATATTAAACGAAACTTAGTAGCATTATACTAACAGTTTATGCTGAAACAGATGAAAGAATAGTATCTCATGAGCGGTTTGAGCTGATTTAAAACGCAACAACAGGCGCATAATTTTCTTCAAGAATATTGTAACCAACTTTGAATGTGATATGAAGCCAGCTTTCTTTTAGTTGGAGTTTAATGGATTGTTTAATAAACGATGACTGTATTGTTATGACAGGAGGAGATTGTACGTATGGGGCCACTCCTTACAGCCAGTATTCTGCTGCGACTGGATACTCTGATCCTGCCTCGTGGAGCACGGGACGTTATAACTCCACGATCATGGGTAAGTCAACAGTCGTTATAGGGCACTAATGAAGGTGGGTCTATTAAAAGACATTTAAATATTGTCACTGCAGTTAGACGCTGTCAACTCGGCTATAACTTAGCAGCGATATATGTTTAATCAAAGTTACTGGCAGTATATTGACCAAATAAGCAGTGGAATTGCGATTTATGATAATCATAAAGACGAAATGAGTAGTAAAAACAGGTTTACCTCTATCATCTAGGTAACTAATAGACAATGAATCATATAACGCACACAGCGGTCATTACAAGATCAACACCCGAACAGTAATAAAACACCATAAAATTTGTAATAAAGTGGCTATAAAACACTAATAGTTACAGAGAACATTGCAAGTCAATATGTAAGTTCAGCTGTGTCACGTTTGATTGCACACTGTCCACATTAGTCAACACTCATATTGAGAAGAGTGTCTGAGAAAACATGTAAAGGACCCTTTACCAGCTATAGCTTTCTGTCTATAGGGTCAGTATGTCCTTGGCCTACTGACAGATGGTTAGTTCTTGCTTTGGAGGAACATTCCCTTTTCAAACCACATGTATTGTTTTCTTGGTTTTGGCTATTTATTGATGGAGTACATTGTTGTTGAAATACCCCTACACTGAAAAAAAAATTCTTTAACATATAAAGGAAAAGGTTAAGATATATTCCTCGAATAAAGGAACCTTTTTACAGTGTAGGATAAACCCTAAACATCCATCAATCACATTTGGGCAGTACATGCATTAATTACCAGGAACATTTTACGCTTGCAATCCACCAATATGAGTGCATTAAATTAGACATCCGAAGGCTTGACATTAAATACTGTTTTCTTATAATCTCTTCTCTTTGTTTAAGGCCCCGCCTACTACCCTACGTCAGCAGTGAGAGCCCCGGAGTTAACTACGCCTATCAACGGTATTTATAAATCCCAGACGCCCCAGCTTCCTGTTTTACCTCCGAGGTGCCAATAACGTGATGTCTCTTATACAAGTTTTAAGTTTTATTCAGATGCCAAATAAATTATGTCTCTTTTGTGTACAGAGACAAAAGGGTGGAAACTCGTTTGGTTTAAATGTTTTTTATTAGTGTTTGATGTAAGATTATTTGCATGTCCATGGCCAAGCTAACATCGGTTGTGTCCATGTCGACTTTCCAGACACACAGATGCGCATGTACGGAACCACTACGTCATATTGACACCCCACGGGCTTATCTCACCCGTAAAGTTTATATACATGGAATGTAAAGTCAGAGACAGCGAATACCAAAACATGCTGTGAATTGAAAGATATGGTGTTTTCAATGTTGTAATATTTATTTACAGTTCATCAATTAACATTGAAAGGTTTTACAGGGATATGTATAAGCTCTATAGTATTGACTCATTTCTCTGTATGGGTTGACTTACATCTATTGTGCTTCTTGTTTCTTTGTGTAAGTATTAAAACAAGTTAACTTTTAACATATCTCATCGTTTCCTGTTCATTTTATGCTGTGCAGTCGTTAGATACTATGGTTGTGCACGCAGGTTTTTTTCAGTTCTTGAGAGATATTGTGTTTACACATTACACGCTGATTAGTCAGCACTAGGGAGATATCGTTTTTACACATTACACGCTGATTAGTCAGCATTAGTGTGTATCGTTACACAATACACACTGATTATTCAGTCCTAAGGAGATACATGTTACACGCAGATTAGTCAACACTAGGAAGATTTGTTACACAATATATGCTGATTATTCAGCCCTAAGGAGATATATGTTATACGCTGATTAGTCAGCACTAGGGAGATTCGTAACGCAGTATATGCTGATTATTCACTCCTAAGGAGATACATGTCACACGCTGATTAGTCAGCACTAGGGAGATTCGTAACATAGTATATGCTGACTATTCAGTCCTAAGGAAAATCGCGTGTACGCGCCTGGTGATTATGTACTTGGAAGATATGTTTTTACACAATATATGCACTGATTATTTGTTGCTAGGGAGATATCGTTGATACACAATACAAAACTTATTATTCAATACTCAAGACATCGTTTTTACATAATACTCGTTGAATATTCAGTACTAAAGAGGCATCGTTTTACATAATACTCGCTGATTATTCAGTACTAAAGAGGCGTCGTTTTACATAATACTCTGATTATTCAGTACTAAAGAGGCGTCGTTTTACATAATACTCGCTGAATATTCAGTACTAGGATGATATTATTACATAATTCAAGCTGAATATTCAGTACTAGGAGATTATTGTTTTTACATAATACAAGCTGAATATTCAGTACTTTGCGGATATTGTTTATACATAATACAAGCTCATTATTCAGTACTAGGAGATTATTGTTTACATAATACAAGCTAAATATTCAGTACTTTGCGGATATTGTTTTTACATAATACAAGCTGAATATTCAGTACTTTGCGGATATAGTTTTACATAATACAAGCTAAATATTCAGTACTTTGCGGATATTGTTGTTACATAATACAAGCTGAATATTTAGTGCTTTGCGGTTATTGTTTTTACATAATACAAGCTCATTATTCAGTACTAGGAGATTGTTGTTTTTACATAATACAAGCTGAATAATCAGTAATTTGCGGTTATTGTTTTTACATAATACAAGCTGAATATTCAGTAATTTGCGGATATTCTTTTTACATAAACAAGCTGAATATTCAGTACTTTGCGGATATTATTTTATGTAATACAAGCTGATTATTCAGTAGTATATTGTTTTTACATAATACACGCCGATTATTAAGTATGATAATTTCCACTAAGAATTAAATATGAACAAAGACGTAAACATCCACAAAGAATTAAATATGAAGACAGACAATAATTTCCACAAAGAATTAAATATGAACAAAGACGTAAATATCCTCAACGAATTAAATTGCAAGACAGACGATAATTTCCACTAATAATTAAATATGAACTAAGGCGTAAATATCCACAACAAATTAAATATGCTCACATACGTTAATACCCATGCACAATGAATTAAACATGCAGACAGACGACATTATCAACAATGACTACAGAGCTACAAATATTTACTCAAAGGGGTAAATAGTCTGACACATAGACACCACTAAAACTTACAAATCCACACAGATTTTAATATCCACAAGAGCTTGGAAAACAAAAAAACTTACATATCGGTAAAGACTTAAATATCCATGAAATTTAAATATCAGCACAAACTTGCATATTCACAAAAAACCTGACATATCCGCTAGACTTACATACCTACAAAGACAACCATTCCAACAGATACAATTATCCACAGACTTAAAATTTCTAATGTTTACAAAATTATAAACATAAACACGTGACTGAAATATCCATCAAAACGCATCATACACCCACAAAGACTTAAATATACCCAGGGACGTAAGTATCCACATCTACCTAAATATCCATCAAAACGCATCATACACCGGCAAAGACTTAAATATACCTAGGGACTTGAGTATCCGCATCTACCTAAATATCCATCAAAACGCATCATACACCCGCAAAGACTTAAATATACCTTCGCGATACAATTTTCATACTAAAGATAGTTTTTTTTTAACCATAAGGCCATTCATATGACAGTTCTGTGTGTAACAGATTGGGGGAGGGGTGAGGATGTTTGATATCCACAAAAAAATATCTGGATACCTATTTGTTATAAACATTTAGAAGCATACAGTGAATTTGGGTATGAGCTTTTGTTATAATTCTAAATTGCATCTATTGTAAAAACAAAAGGATGTTTTAGATGAGGATGGTTTTTCTTTGTTTTGTTTTGAGATATTTGAGAAAGCAATCGTTGTTTTTCTTACCTCGTACAAAGGTCGCTTTAAAATTGGGAAATTTCTAGATCCACATGGAATTTATAATGCGATTACCTGGTTTATAAAGACATATTGACAGAAACTTTAAATAAAAAGTTCGGTATATTCTGTTATTTTTGACTCATTCGATAAAAAAACCTATTTTGGATCTCACAAAAGACAAATATTGGTAAGTCTTTGAAACACTCTCGTGTATTAGTAGATTTGCCTATATGTAACCAAGATTTTATCTGTTCGTAAATATGACAACATAATTAAATACCATAAAACAGTTGACCATTTAAATCAGTCTGAAATGTTATTGTATATACATATTTAATAATGCCTTCAGGCACTGCTCCGGTTGACTCAGCTTGCTTTGTACAGTTTCCTTAATTACATAGTGGAATGAAGATTATTAGACGGACTATGTATCACTTGACTGACGGGAATCGTTTTTTTCTGTCTTTGATGCTATTCTTTATTTGATGGTTTCTTTATTTCAATCGCATAGATTTACAAAGTTGTTTTTTTTTTTTATAAATAAATGCAACCTCGTTTGATAAAGTGTAAGAGAGATTTCGTTTTGAATTCTAAGAAGTCACGTCTTTCAATTTAGAGACTAGCAGTAACCATTTAAATACAAATAATAAACGAGGCAGTATAACTCCATTCCAAGATTTAAAACCTATTTTAACAACGCATACAACGTCAGATTCCATTAAGAAGATTGCTGTTCTGGGAATCTTTTGGGATTCGAGCTTTTGGCAACCAATTTTTGTATTGAGAGATTATTTTTTTGATAGACGGTGCTTTCAGCTTTGTGTAGAGAATTGGGAATGATGGAGAATGAATTGGTCACGGTTTCTGAGCACAGTGAGCAACTCACTTCTGAAGGGAGGGGAATGTGTTCTACTGGCCAGTAACGGGACCGGGAGGCCGCCTCGGTGACTCCACTGTCCAGTGAGCCAGATCATAGCAGGCGGGTTTGATGAGATCAACGGACACTCATTACAACATACCCTTTATATTCCAGAGTTTACACCAAAACTATCTGAATAAAGCTTCCCATCAAACATAGTCTTAAGTGTACTAATTAAGTCCATCAACATGGCACTAGCGTCAATAAACAAGAACACGTTTATCTAGTCTCTCACCCGTTAGGCAAATCAAACAGAAAGACTCACTGCACAAAATGCATTTAGTACTTTTATTCGAGACACACTTTCATTCGTGTATTGAATACGTCTTCAAGCAATTTAATATGAAATCAATGAGATATTATTTCGGATAACTTGCCATTTTATTGTTGATAATTGTTGAACTGTTGTAACATGCCTCGTCAGCAAACTGTTCTCTGGGGGAGTCGTCAACTACCCACGGCCATGTTTAGAAACAAAAGGTGAAGGGCTGTTCGATTAAATTTTCTTTTGTTCATGATTGTTTGTTTTCTGTGTGCATTGACCGTTAACACTGTACAGCCGTTGGTGTTTCTCTAACATTTAACTATGTAAACTTATATAGTCTGTTCTAGGAAGGCTGGGGTAAGGGGATTACGGGAAGGGATCAATTAATGAACGGCCTCCACAGCAGACTGAATACCAGACTTGTGTCAACCGTTTCACTATTAACTACCACCTCTATTACCTTCACTAAACCATCAAATATGAATGAGTGCTTTAGAAAGGTAAATATTTTGTCAGCTTTGTTCTCTAGGATGGATGGATGGGCATGTGTATTAGGTTAATCAATCAAGGTTCGTGTAATAATCATTTAATATTCGCCTGGGATGGTTTGACTGGCGTCTGCTACCCTTTACATGGGGAACTCTCTGCGGGCCTCATCTAGTCGGGGTAAAATGAAAGCAAACTATCCCATTTGTCCTTGCCATGGTCACAGAGGCCTTATTAATTTGTCCTCCTACTTTATTAAACATCATGCTTTTAATGGCATCCCAGAAGTTAGAAAACGTGTTATATGCTTTAATAATTTATTTGTGTCTCTGGAGTAGTTTTGAGCCGGGGGCAACAAACATATTGAATATGACCTAACGACTGAGGAGATTTCCTAACCGAGCTGCCTTGATTGCAGCAGACGTATCACACACGCACACGATGATATTGTTGGTAAACTGATGCCTAGTGTTACAGGTTATGGCCAATAGCTAGCCTACTGGTTGTTATCTAGAAAATCAGACTTTCACCACCCATACATACACACATACGAATTGGTTGTATATTCCATAGAGTAAATGCTAGGAGAAATGGTGCAATTGGAATAATATTTTTAGACTGATATAGATTCCTTACACGATAATTCAATAGTATTGTAATAAAACATTACACAGTCAAAACAGCAGGACTTTTCTTTGGGTATGTATAACCGTTGTTTGAGGGTTTTTTTATATTAGGTTTGTTTTATCGCTTTGTCCTTGTAAGAGGAAATCTTAAAACAGCAAAAAATATGTTGAACGACCATATCATAGCATCTGTTAAAGTAAAACACCAATCTATTTTATAACATGCTGATCAATGAGGGTGCTTGCGTGACCAGCGCTTTTCCTTTTAACGATATTAAAAATCACAAGATATACATTTTGTATACAGATTGATTAGTGTTTATTGTGAGTTTCTGATCAGGCTAATCTAAACCCTTGATCTTATCAACCCCAAGGCCACATTCAGGGGCTCAACTTTATATGCTCATCAAGAGAATTAACGAGTAGCATCGACTAGATGAATTAGAAATTGTTGGAGCAAGTCATCCCTGGATAGAAGTTTCATTACATGCACTGCTACCTCGGTTGTTATCTTCGTCTACTGAGTCTCCAGACGAAGCCATCAGCGTGGCCGAAATACAGAAAGTTGCTGATAGACTTTCCAAAATAATATGAACCATCAAACTCTAGTAAAAGACATTATTCACACAAAAATTAACCCCTTAAAAGCACAATCAAACCACTGAAACGTTAAAAACAGACTGAATTGAGTTAAGCTTACGGCCATGGTATAAACGTGAAGTTTAAAGAAACACCATAAGCAGAATAAAATGGCTATTTTAGCAGAAAGGAAGGTCCAATGATAATGCTGATGATGTTATTTATACCACCATTGATTTAAATTTATACAAAGTTGATACCCCAAAATATGCAGCAAAAACGGTTTCTTTCAGCCAAATAAATTTTCTATAATATTATCAATAGCTTTTCTAACAGCCATTATTAAGAAGATGTTGAACATGAAAATGAAAATTATCATCTGCTTTCGATTTTACCACTTTTAGTTACATGAATGAAATACTGTGAGTCCGTGAATGGCAGATTTGTGGACATCACATAAATGAAAAATCATAGTTAATGTTGATTTAAACCAAGTCGCTCAATCCATTAATTCATCCTTAAGAAGACAATCTAATAAAGTCAACAAGGCTAAACGGCTTATTCTAGTTGTATTTTTGTGTAAATTATCATAGATTTTTTTATCAAAAAAATTGGCCATTAGAGAGTCAGCGAAAAATAGTTGAGTATAGCCATTTTACTAGTCACACTCACTTCGTGCTCTTAAACTTGGGGTATGAACTGTGGCGTTCCACAAGGTTCTATACTTTGCTCAACATTCTTTTTTTTTTTACCTTAACTATATTATAAAATTGTATTATTTACTAAAATGTAGTCTATATCCTGACGATACACACTAGTGGTGAATATGTCACATACTGATCGAAATTTATAAATTATAATTAGAGACCTTGTACATTTATATCAGATTGTTTTCGACCAAATTATCGCTATATATTGACAAAACTAAGTATATGATTATGAAAGTCCATATTAGAACTCAAATCGGAATTATACTTGAGGTAAAGATTGAATCAGCTTATTATTTTCAGTTTCTGGGCGAGTTTCATAAATAATTAACTGATTCCGTAAGCAGATAAATACACATTAGCGAAATTTGATAGAAATATAATATTGCAGAAGAATTTTACCTGTAGATTGTATTAATAAATTTCTTTTTCTTTTATAACTTCTTTCACGGTAACACCCTATTTTCTTTATTAAAACATATTTTACATAATTGCTGATATGCAAACACTTTATAAAGGTTTCTACATTTAAACTACGTACTACACACCACACTTCAATACTATAACGTCAGCATCCATGATTTCCACTGATAATTTGTACTATATAACGTCAGCGTTTTTATATTGTTTAAAATAGACTGGCCTCAAACGTAAAATCCAATAAATATCTACCTTAAGACTTTTGAAGTTGTCTTTCCCACTGACTGCCTTACATTCCTTCACAAAACATGTTATTTATTGTATATTATTTGTCAGTTAAAGAAAAAAGTTGAACATAAATTTGAACAGGCTCACATTTATTTATATAATATCACCAGGACATATTTAAAAAATTCAAACGATATATACCTTAGAAATCGTATTTATACTATGGCATAGTTTTAATCCGTATTAAATGGTTTCTAAATATTACTTCTAAAATATATGTACAATCATATTGTCTACAATATATGAAGTTCGATTCAGCAGAATGGAATGCTTGTATGTATTTTATTTTTCACACTAAATTGATTTAAAGAAATTTGATATCTTTGTTTTATTAAGTAGATATTTTTACAGGTTTCGGATAAGAAATGATCTGAACATGGGTTCCTATTTCCTTGCAGTAAGCCTATTCATGCAATCAGTTGTTCACATTTACACAAACAAGTGTTCATATTTATATAATCAGTTATTCACATTTACACAAACAAGTGTTCATACTTATATAATCAGTTATTCACATTTACACAAACAATTATTCATATTTATACAATCAGTTATTCACAATTACACAAACAAGTGTTCATATTTATATAATCAGTTATTCACATTTACACAAACAAGTGTTCATATTTATATAATCAGTTATCCACATTTACACAAACAAGTGTTCATATTTATACAATCAGTTATCCACATTTACACAAACAAGTGTTTATATTTATATAATCAGTTACTTACATTTACACAAACATGTGTTAATATTTATACAATCAGTTATTCACATTTACACAAACAAGTGTTCATATTTATATAATCAGTTACTTACATTTACACAAACAAGTTTTCATATTTAGACAATCAGTTACTTACATTTACACAAACATGTGTTAATATTTATATAATCAGTTATTCACATTTACCCAAACAAGTGTTTATATTTTTATAATCAGCTATTCACATTGACACAAACAAGTGTTTATATTTTTATAATCAGCTATTCACATTGACACAAACAAGTCTTAATATTGATACAATCAGTTACTTACACTTACACAAACAAGTGTTCATATTTATAAAATCAGTTATTCACATTTACACAAACAAGTGTTTATATTTATATAATCAGTTGTTCACATTTACAAAAAAACGTTTACTCTTATACAATCAGTTGTGGATGACTGAGCCTCTATCTGAAATCTGGAAGTACAATTGCGGATGGCTGAGCCTCTGTCTGAAATCTGGAAGTACAATTGCGGATGGCTGAGCTTCTGTCTGAAATCTGGAAGTAGAAATGTATATGACAGAGCCTCTATCTGAAATCTAGAAGTACAACTGTGGATTTCGGAGCCTCTATCTGAAATCTAGAAGTACAACTGTGGATGTCGGAGCCTCTATCTGAAATCTATAAGTACAACTGTGGATGACTGAGCCTCTATCTGAAATCTAGAAGTACAACTGTGGATGATGGAGCCTCTATCTGAAATCTGGAAGTACAACTGTGAATGACGGAGCCTCTTTCTGAAATTTGGAAGTACTTTTGTGGATGATGGGGCCTCTATCTGAAATCTGGAAGTACAACTGTGTATGACTGAGCCTCTTTCTGAAATCTGGAAGTACAACTGTAGATGACTGAGCCTTTATCTGAAATCTTGAAGTACAACTATGGATGACTGAGCCTCTATCTGGAATCTGGAAGTAGAACTGTGGATGACTGAGCCTCTATCTGAAATCTGGAAGTACAACTGTAGATGACTGAGCCTCTATCTGAAATTTTTAAGTAAAACTGTGGATGACTGAGCCTCTATCTGAAATCTAGAAGTACAACTGTGGATGACGGAGCCTCTATCTGAAATCTGGAAATAGAACTGAGCCTCTCTCTGAAATCTGGAAGTACAACTTTATATGACAGAGTCACTATCTGATATCAGGAAGTAGAACTGTGGATGACGGAGCCTCTACCTTAAATCTGTAGGTACAACTGTGAATGACTGAGTCTCTATCTGAAATCTGGAAGTAGAGCTGTGGAACCTCTATCTGGAATCTGGAAGTAGAACTGTATATGACAGAGCCTCTTTCTGAAATGTGGAATACAACTGTGGATGACTGAGTCTCTATCTGAAATCTAGAAGTACAACTGTGGATGATGGAGTCTCTATCTGAAATCTGGAAGTAGAACTTTATATGATGGAGCCTCTTTCTGAAATGTGGAATACAACTGTGGATGACGGAGCCTCTTTCTGAAATTTGAAAGTACATTTGTGGATGACTGAGCCTCTATCTGAAATCTGGAAGTACAACTGTAGATGACTGAGCCTTTATCTGAAATCTGGAAGTACAACTGTGGATGGCTGAGCCTCTATCTGGAATCTGGAAGTACAACTGTGGATGACTGAGTCACTATCTAAATTCTGAAAGTAAAACTGCGGATGCCTAAGCGTCTATCTGAAATCTGGAAGTACAACTGTGGATGACTGAGCCTCTATCTGAAATTTGGAAGTACAACTGTGGATGACGGAGCCTCTATCTGAAATCTGCATGTAGAACTGTGGATGACTGAGTCTCTACCTGAAATCTGGAAGTAGAACTGTGGATGACTGAGCCTCTATCTGAAATCTGGAAGTAGAGCTGTGGAGTCTCTATCTGGAATCTGGAAGTAGAACTTTATATGAAGGAGCCTCTATCTGAAATGTGCACTACAACTGTGGATGACGGAGCCTCTATCTGAAATCTGGAAGTACAACTGTGGATGACTGAGTCTCTATCTGAAATCTGGAAGAAGAGCTGTGAATGACAGAGCCTCCTGAAATCTGGAAGTATAGCTGTGGATGACTGAGCGTCTATTTGGAATCTGGAAGTAGAACTTTATATGACTGAGCCTATTACTGAAATGTGGAATACAACTGTGGATTCTCTATCTGGAATCTGGAAGTAGAACTTTATTCGTCATATAAGTGAAATACCCTTGAGTACGACGTTAAACACCAATCAATCGTTATATGACGGAGCCTCTATCTGAAATTTGGAAGTACGACTGTGGATGATGGAGCCTCTATCTTAAATCTGGAAGTATATTTGTGGATGACGGAGCCTCTCTTTGAAATCTGGAAGTACAACTGTGGATGACTGAGCCTCTATCTAAAATCTGGCAGTAAAACTGACGATGAATGATGCTCTATCCAAACAGTGCTATATGAGGCATATTGTGAACATTGGTACAAGTCAGTAAACACAACATCGATCTGCCATTGCATTTCACATGTCTAATTTGTTCCGTTTTTGCGTATTGCTGAGTTTGCCATTAGATAGTTGTGTGAGTTTTTCATACAGCGCAAAGATAAGATCTCTCTGCTCATCATTATTGCAGGGCAATCTACACCTCAAACATATATTATTCATATCCATATACAAAAGCAAAAAAAAAATCATTGTATGGCCTATCGACAACGGACATCGTAAAGTCGACAAAAGCTTGTTTCCAACGGCGATTGACTTATGTTTGTTAATTATAGGCTTGATGATAGTATTGAACTTTAGCTGGATGTGAATTGTGCACCTTAAAAGGTCATGGGTCCGTTAAAACATAACACATGTAAATACAGGAGAAACGAAAAATAAAAGTTAGACTTTGTCATTGACAAAAATACAAATTAAAAAAAACACGCTTTCTAGCGTCCCTGCTTAATGTAGAGAGACGCTTGTGTCCGCGTTTTTTAAGAAAAAGATGCCTGTGCCCGTGATTTATGTAGAGCAATGCCTGAGTCCGTGCTTTATATAGAGATATGCCTGTGGAGGCCAGATAGTTTTCCCGTCTTTATTTATTGAAATATACATATAGGTTATGTTTTCATAAACAAATTAAAGGGAATGGTCTATGATCCTCTTTCACCAATTATATAGAATTGTCTATTTTTGTCAAGAATCAAAATGAAGTCACCTGTTTATGGTTTAGTTAAAAATAAATGCTATGTTCTCCGATTTTCTAGAAAGAAATAAAGGTTCATAATAAAACATAAACCATGTTTGACATAACGATATATGTTTGTTCAAAGCTAAATAATCAAACCATGTTGGTCATAACGATATATGTTTGTCCAGAGCTAAATAATCAAACCATGCTGGTCATAACGATATATGTTTGTCCAGAGCTAAATAATCAAACCATGTTGGTCATAACGATATGTGTTTGTCCAGATCTAAATAATCAAACCATGTTGGTCATAACAATATATGTTTGTCCAGAGCTAAATAATCAAACCATGTTGGTCATAACGATATATGTTTGTCCAGAGCTAAATAATCAAACCATGTTGTTCATAACGATATATGTTTGTCCAGAGCTAAATAATCAAACCATGTTGTTCATAACGATATATTTTTGTCCAGAGCTAAATAATCAAGCGGATCTATATTTTCGAGAGCCATATAGTCAGAAGGATCTATGTTTGTCATGAGCTAAATAATCTGAACGGTCAATGTTTGTCCAGAGCCACTGAATAAATAATAAGATGTATACATGCTTGTCTAGATCCAAATAATCAGAAGGATCTATGTTTGTCCGTGCTTTATATAAAGATATGCCTGTATCTGTGCTTTATATAGAGATATGCCTGTATCCGTGCTTTATATAGAGAGATGCCTGTGTTTGTCTTTTATGGAAAGATGCCTGTGTTTGTGCTTAATGTAGAGAGATGCCTGTGTCCTTGTTTTATATAGACAGGTGCCTGTGTCCGCTTTGTTATAGAGAGATGCCTGTGTCCGTGTTTAATATAGAGAGATGCCTGTGTCCAGGCTTTATGTAGAGAGATGCTTGTGTCCGTTCTTTATGTAGAGAAATGCCTGTGTCCGTGCTTTATATAGAGAGATGCCTGTGTCCGTGCTTTATATAGAGAGATGCCTGTGAAGGCAAGCTAGTTTTCCCCTCTTTATTTCTTTAAATATACATATAGAATATGTCCGTCATAAACAAATTCAAGGAAATGGTCTATGATTCACTTTAACCAATTATATAGATTTGTCTATGTTTGTCAAGAATCAAAATAAAGTCACCTGTTTATGGTTTAGATAAAACTGAATGTTAAGCTCTCCGATTTTCTAAAAGGAAATAAAGCAATAAATGTTTATAATAAAATAGAAACCATTCTAAATAATTAAAAGTGCCTATGTTTGTCCAGAGCTAAACAATCCGACGGATCTATATTTGCCCATAGGGAAATAGTCAGAAGGATCTATGTTTCTCCAGAGCTAAATAATTAGAACGCCCTATGTCTGTCATGAGCCAAATAATACCACGGATTTATATTTGCCCAGAGACAAATACTCAGAAGGATCTATGTTTGTCCAGAGCTAAATAATTAGAACGCCCCATGTCTGCTGCCATGAGCCAAATAATATGACGGATTTATATTTGCCCAGAGACAAATACTCAGAAGGATCTATGTTTGTCCAGAGCTAAATAATTAGAACGCCCCATGTCTGCTGCCATGAGCCAAATAATATGACGGATTTATATTTGCCCAGAGACAAATACTCAGAAGGATCTATGTTTGTCCAGAGCTAAATAATTAGAACGCCCCA
>JARFOD010000012.1:1536907-1577552 GCA_031763545.1 Mopalia muscosa | reverse complement strand
GTAAATAAATACATTATTGTCAAAATAACTGTTTTTATATTTTCAAACAGTATATGACACCTATATATTCGAGAAAAAAAAACTATAAGGAAGACCCCCCCCGAAACTTGTCTTTGACAGGTCTGTTCCATCTTCTCCGCAAGGAGGTACGATTCGTTTTCCTGCTCTCGGCAAATGCCGATTTAGATCTGTTAAATTTCATCCTTTTTTTGCGCAATTATATTTAGGAACGTTCCAATTGGAAAGTTTATAGAAAAGTTGCAGAACATTCCGATTTGGGTCTGTTGTTAACTTTTATTATTTTCTTTTGGCAAATATATTTAGGAACATTCCAATTGGAAAGTTTATAGAAAAATTGTCTCCAGCGAATGTTCCGAATCTACTCTTGGCGAACGCGATGTGTTTCACATGCGTTCCAATGTGAACGCGGTTGTTCCAACAGAACGTTCTGAATTATGACATGCTCCCTTAGTGAAATAGCCTTGAGAACGATGTCAAAACCCACTCAAACATGTAAAGTAAACCATTATATGTAGCTACCATAGTGAAAGTGGATTTCTGCTGAGACGATTCTTTCATTGAGTACTAGAATTGATCAGTCCTTATTGGACCCCCATCGCTGTTAGTCTGGTGTGTAACAGATAGAAGAGAGGCCTTGTACATGATAGATTTGAAGCAGTATGACCATTAGTTAGCTCACTACACTTCTTCGCGATCAATAATGCATCATGTTGGGGATTGGGTTTTGCCAAATTTAACAGGAATCTACTTCAGCTATGTTTAACACAATGATCCTGCGGTGTCTAGCCTACACCTTCCCTCTACCATGTCTGTCAGGCTAGTTTTTGATGGTGACATTCTGGTTTGATTAAACTGTTAAATAGTTGTAATTTACAAGTACATAAACCTACTGGTGAGTGGGTTTGGGCTATGAATGTAATAGCCCAAATACTAGAATCATTAAACAGCTTTTTCAGTATTGTTCCATTGCTCATAATTTAAGAGATTGAGTGACGTCGCATGTAAGATGTGAACAGTACAGAAAAAATACCTGCATTGTGAAGTTCAGATTTTACAAAGTAAATGTTGTAATTCATAGTAATTCTATTATCTGAAAATCAGGGAGTTTGTTTATATTGTGATACCTCTCTGCATACACTTTGTGTCATTATCCACTTGTCCTTAATATGTTGGGATTTATTTTTACATACTTTTTATTTTATGATTTTTAGATTCTTGAAAATATCAATTAAAGATGATTGGAATGAATTACAATAACCCTATATGTACTTGTTGTAGCCTGTGTATTTATGAGTTAATACATCAATAACACGGATCTCAGAGACAGCCACTGTGATTTCATTGGCTGGTCCAGTGTTTCATCTTTTAGTCAAGATCAGAGTGTGTAAAACTTCTGCTTCTTGGCAAACTAACAAAAATTGGACATCAATACCTCTTCGTTGTCTTGGGGCAAAATCATATCTGTGCCATTTGTTTCTCGTCTTTGCCTCGAATTATTAGGGCTGCCTGTATATTATACCTCACTTAAAATCCTCCCAATGGTTTGCATTTTTGATTTGCAGGCCATATTATGTGACATTGACATTAATTTTGCCTCCTGCATTTTGGAGTTACTTTCCTTGGAAGTACATTTGCTCTTGGCGATAAAAAAATGAAATGCTGTACATGTGTATGTGCCAAAAAAAAATTTATTGAAGTATGAAGCAAAAACCCAAACAAACAATCTATTCTATTGAACATATTCACAATAGGTGATCAGATGAGGTTTTATGTTCCTGTTATTTTTTTAATGATTTTTCACTTGCCCAAAAAATGTCCCAGAAACCAAAGCTAAATTTTGTTATATGGATTATATAATATAAAAGAATTAAAATGTCTCTTAGTTTGATCGAATAGTTTGTCAATTCCATTTTTAGTTGTTTATTCTTTAATATTTTACATTGATTTACTTACTTTTTAACAAAGATGCCTAAAAAACCATGTTGACTACATGCATTGACCACCTGACTGATGTCCATTTCCTTTATGTCAATCATGGAACACTTGTATAATAGTCTGACCACCTGACTTGTCTATTTCACTCATGTCAATCATGGAACAGTCAAACAATTGCCGTCTGCTCCTTTCATTCTGTGATATTGTTTACCTTTTGATAGGATGTTTACACTTTGTTGAATTTAAAATTAATTATAACTAATGTATCCAATATTTGAATTAGGTCAGAGAATATTTAGAGAAGACTGGAATGAGTTGGAGGAAATTTGTCATAATGATAGATTGGTATGTAATATAGTTTGTGCTTAATTTTCACATTTTTTTGTGTGTGGAAAACTTCAGTTGCCTTGCAATCAATTAATGTCCTGTAACTGATCATACAGAGAACAAATTTTTAATTTCTTGCCAACTTAAATTTTTTAATTTATTATTTAAATATATAAGATTGATTAGGTTTTTGATTAGGTTATATTAGCAAAGATTTATTTCCATCATTTTGAAATATAATTTTGTTTTTGGTTTTTGTTTTTGTTGGATTTTCATTAATACTTTAAATTCAAACAAGAGGGTGTTGGAAGAGGGAAATAGAGGTGTAGTTGAATATATTTCAACTGACCATTTGAAGAGTAAATGTGTTCATGTACTAATTCTTGAAATGCACATCAAAATATCAAAGATTTCACATTGAGGGTCTCTGTTTGTGGCATTTTTGTATTACATGTCCTGTCTTGTCATTAAATAATGCCAGTGGCATTGAAGTTGGTTTTTTTAACTCATTGGATTAACACTTCACCATATGAGTGAAATAATCTTAAATGAAGCCTTAAACCCTAATCAAACAAAGAAAGAAGCTATTAAAATGTCCTTCTCTTTTGAAATAACTAGATAAGTATTATAAACTTAGTGATCTGTGAATTCCTCTGATTTGATTTTTTCCTGCTTGCGTATCGATTGTGACATTCAAAACCTGTCTTGATTCAGTTAAATTTTGTCATAGAATCGAAAGCTCTCTTTTCTTAACTTTTTGATTTTGCCATAAAAAGACTGAGTATAGGTTGTCTAGCTTGTATGAGTTTGATGTTGATAGAAATGTGGAGCCAGGTTCAACCCCATTGGCTCTTATTACTTCAGATGTGGGGTGATAAGAATTTACCACATGTGTTTCTCGAAATGTGGCAGGCAACTTGGCGGGGTTTGGTGTCAGGTTTCAGTATATACCATGACCCTTATAAGACAAAGATGGTACTAATTCAGTACAGACACCAGTAAGCTCTGCTATTGGCCACAGGCTTCCCCATGTGCCATTTTTAGCTCTCTGCTTGTACCATTAGGCAAAGAGTTGAGGGTGGAGTAACTACCACCACCATTTACTACGTCTTAAAACACTTTTAACAGGTTCTCTTTCTTTAATAATGTGGCCAGCCATACCAGGAAAACCTATGGTAATGTATTACCTTCATCTTCTAAGCTCTGTTAAATTCAACAAAAAGTTGTTGTAAGGAATCCATCTTGTTTTGCTGGCATGTATAAACTTTGGCAAAGTTTTGAAGTACTCTCTTAGTTGTAAAACTTCTTACAATATTTTATGAATGAGACTGTGATTTCAGCTGAAGGCTGTTTGCATGATCAACTGGTAATTATTTGCCCTACCATGATTAAAATGAAAGGTCGTGTAATTAAAAGGAAATTTGACCTGTGGCACATACAGTGATGAAGTTGGTTTGATTCAAGCTACACTGTAGCCCTTGCCTCATGTTGCACATTTATCTCTTGTGTGATTGTTTCGTCTATTGGTCTATAAGCTTGCTAGGTTAACAACAAAAAGGCATACCATTTATGAGCAGATTGTTTATGCTGTTTGATTACTTACTATATTTTTGGATTCAAAGTTATTACTGTCAGTCCAGATTGTAATTTGAAACTGGTTTGTGAAGCCAGCTCATTTTCATCTGAAAAAACCCAATCCAGTCAAGCATGTCATTTGCTAACGGTACATTTGTACAGCGCTTTATGTATTAAAAAAAGGCAAGATTCATTTTGTATTTATCTTGGGACAGTCTGCCTTTTGTTTTTGAGATGTGCTTTTTGCCGCAGGGTATAGATGAGTGAGTATGTAGGGCACAGGATGTGAGATTTCCTATGTTTAACACCAGCTATATGTATATATAGCCTTACTTTTGCATGGGCATAATATTCACCAGTTTGCTGGATGACATTTGTATGTGCTTGTTTTTGGTCAAAAAAATAATCTATATTTATTACTGTTAAATGACTGACTGGAAGTTACATCTTGCTCCGTGTTCTTCATCTGAAGCTAACATTGTTCTACCTGAGCAGTACACCTGGAGTTAATACCTGATCATCATTAGTTTCAGTCTCACTTAAAGCTATTTCTTCGGTCATCAGCATGGCATGCTGCCTTTCAGCTTTCATGAAGTACAAAGCATTTCAACAGGATTGTGTTTGTATATGATACTTTTATAGTTAAAACCCACTGTTTGTATAGTTTGTCTAAATTGGCTATTGTGGCCTTTATACTGTGTAAAAAGAAAGACAGTTTATAATGGCTTCTCTCCATCTGTCACTCCACCAGCCACCCAACCCTACCGGCGGACCAAGCAGGATGGTCTGGGTGCCTGTCGTTCCACCCAATCAGGGCCAACCAAAGATCGGGGTAAATATCAGTTTTTAAGCAGTTTCTTTTTTTCTTTTCTTCATATCCCTGCTGTTGTCATCCCTATCCCAAAGGTGTTCTAGCTCCAGATTAGATTAAGTTCTTGTTGAAAATTAATGCTTCTTATAAAAATGAAAGTTAACACTTTCTTAACAAGCTTTGGTTTTGTGGATTGATCGTCAATAGTCTCAATACACATCACTCAGTATTTATTCCATTATCAGGCCTCTCCTTGATAGGCGAGTGATCACTCCCACTTGCCTCATGCCCTCCTGAAATTCGAAAAATGGCAAGTGACTGGCCACTGGCCAGATGTACATTGTCAACTTATACCTTTTAATGTGAACTGATGGATTCTCTGTCTGCGCTTGCCCAAACTTGATCTAGGGGGAGTTCTCAAACACTCTCCTTTGATTTACTCGTGGGGAGGCCTGATTATAATACCTTGTTTGTTGTTGATAATCTGAATGTCAATTCTGACATCTTTATTATGACATAGAAGTATAATTTATATCCTCCCTTTAGATTAGAGCACCTGTTGTTTTTAAAACCCCATTCAACCTTTATGCATTTTGTCTGTACCTGTAATTTCTAACTCCTTTGGTATTACGTTTGTTTTTTATTGATACAAATTATGACTTGCTGACTTGCTAAGAAAAAGCAAACTGTAACCTTGGTGAACTCCGTTTCATGAGGCATGAGATGTAGACCTTAATATACATGTTGCTATTAAAGTCCAGAAAACAGACAACTACATTTTTATGTTTCAAACATAAGACTAAAAGTAAATACGTAAATAGTGATAGCTTTGAACAGGTAACTTTGGATTGCTTATTTATACTGTCTTGTCATAAGTCGGAATTGATAAGAGATTCTCTGTGACAGTGTTAAGAATTACACTACTTGAATTGTACATTTAACAAGAATGACAGTGATGTACATGTATACCCAGGAAGCCATGAATATCAAGTTTTATGGAATATCTACCATATCGAATAAAGTTTGAGTTAAAGACATACATAACCAAATGTAAAGAACTGCATGTTCTAATTTCCACATGTCTCAACCTCAAGCATGTTTTTTTTTTTTGTCTGGAGTTTTAACACATTACTTAAGATTATTTCACTTATGTGAATGCTCACTCAGCCACTAGGTCATGGAAATGGTACTACAAACGACAACACTGGCAACAAACAAAGACACAACAGACATTACAGACAGATCAGATTCATGTTACTCTGAGAACACCAGTGTAACTGGACCTCACCTACAAGCAAACCCCTCAAACATTTAGCAAATGATAAATAGATGTACATGAAAATCAGGTTTGCTGAAAGTGTAAAGTAATGTACATATCATGTTGAGAGATTTCTATGTTAACTAATAAACTTTTGATTTCAACTTAAAATGTCATCATTTATATGTAAATATAGTTGGTTTCTTGTGTATTTAGTAAATTAAGGGAAAAGAGCAATAATTAGTTTATGTTGATATGGAAATTGCAGCTATTAGTTGAGTTTGATGGATGAATACTGCTAAATTGCTTCTCAAAACTGGTAATTCTGTTGAATTTAATGGAACAAACAGTTGTATTAACTACGTCCTCTTCCTGTGACCTTTCCAGGCGTGAGAAACTGGTCCTAATGTACAGAACTTGAATATCAGGTTCATATCAGATGAATCATACTGAGCAGTGAGACTGTAAATAAATCGTAATGCGATGAGTTACTTTTCTCATTTACTTCATGAAATAATTACACCTTAAGAATTAAAAAGGTAGTTTGTTTTTTATAATGACAAACACTAAATGAATGATCTCTTAAAAATAACATTACAATGATGAGGACTCACCAAGTCATCATTCTGGCCAAAGCATTTAAGACTCAAACAATTCTTCATTAGATCTCTTCATTTTTTATAATATTTTTAACAATGTTCTGCATATTCCTTTTGAGAGTTAAAAATTAAGGGTTTTACTACAAGACTACACCATGTTGACAATGCCTTAATGGCATTCTTGTTTTTTTGGGTTTTTTTGCATTGGCATCACGAGCCCTAACACATCATGATGTTGAAGATTTCTGCCCTTACCTACATGTATATTAATACCTGAATTTGACTTTGCATGAATTAACAATAATAACAGTTTGCTGTTAATCATCTTTATGGAAAGCATCCATAATACATGTATTTTATAGACTTTTTTAAATAGTAATTTGAAGTAATGACCCATTTTAAATACATGTTTGAATATTTTGCTTTCTTTGAATTGCCCTATGCCGGAGCGTCTTCTTTCAAAGAACAGTGTGCAAGGATGGTGTGGCAGTTTCCTGCAACTCAATATCTAGAAATGTACAGTTCCTCTTGATTTCTCATCTCCCCTACTGAATGCACATGTGGGACTTCATCTAAGTCTCTGAAATGATTCATTTGAGGGGATTTCATCAATGTGCAATTTTACACCTGTTTTGATTATGTGATGTTTGTATGCTGCATTTGCTGATGGATTGTTTAAAGGCCAAAACTCAAAAATGTCCTAAGAATTCCTTAGACACTTAGACACATTTAATCATTTTTCAGAATCAGAATATTGTACCCAATGTCAATTAAATGTTTTATGACCATATGGTTGGCATTTTACAAATGAAATGAAAATTGCATGCTGTCTAGACAGGAAGTTTATATTTTGCACTGACAAACAGTTATATTTTACTCCTAGATTTTATTCATCTTGATAACTGGTAGTTAATCATTGGTTATTTCTGGTATATATACACAAACATGGTTTTATATTGAACTAACACTTGGCATTTTGGTTTCCTATAGTATGAAGATCTTGCTTTTACCATAGTCAGCTCTTCCCTGAGCATCATAACTAAGGCAGAATCCCTGTAAATGTCAGTCTATTTTTAAGTACTATATACATGTATGTGTATGGTTGTATTATAACACATGTGAGCTTACAGTTCCAAACTGATGCATGGTAACTGAACAATTCTTCCGACTGAATCAAAGTCAATTGTTTTATTGAGATCTGTCAATATGTACATGTACACCTCAATATTGATTGGACCCAAAAAAAAGTTTATTTTGTCTTTATAGTAGCCATTGTAGTACATGTACTGTGTGTTTCTCAGTGAACTAAATTTATATTATAGAATCTGGTCTGATTACATGTGAATGGATTTTGAAGTTGTTTAGCCTCAAAGTGCTAATGGTTATCACTGTATAGAAAACTAATACAGATGTTTAGTATTTTTGTGGCAGTAGACACACATAAAACAGGACAATAATGAGTTACAGAACATATTTTTATTTCATTTTAAGAAATTCAAATATTCAGAAATGGGTTCCTTTCGACCAGTTTAGAAAGAGGGTTTTTGTTCCTTGGTTTTCTCATATCATGTTCTTGGAGTCTCAGCTTGCTTGTCTCTACTTCACCCCAGCCATGTTGACTTGGGGCACAGCATCTGTAAACATCCAGCTCCTGTGGTAAGTTCATCCAGATGGTGCCCCTTGATGTCTGCCAAAGGATGGGTTTGGGCCATTCCTTAGCTCAGGCCTCAGGGCTCAATAAAGTTTCCCCAGGGGAGTGCAGTTATGGCAGGCCAAAACCTCATCTGAAATATCTGGCTTAAGCCTCCAGTCTTCAAAATACATTATAGTTTTTTCCTATTTAATTTTTTTCTCAAAATATCTAGTTTCAAGCTACATTTCACTTGTTTCAATTTCTTAGTCCTACAGGCTATACTTGTCAAATCCAGTTTTAAGAGAATGGAAAGAAAAAAAAGAAACTGAATTTGATGTAACAGGTTCATTTATAATGGATAATAAATGTTTCTGACACAGAGGTCCTAACAGTTTGACAGTTCATTACAGCTGTTTTCTCATGTTTATTTTTTGAGTTCTTGCTAGGGATTTGAATTCTTCTTTTCACATGTGGTTTTTAATGATAAGGCTTGTTTAAATAAAACCTTATAACAGAAGTTCCTTAATTTATTGGCAGGGGCAAAAGGTAATTAGCCATCAGAGCCCATGGATTAGAAGACAAGCCTAGTCTGTGAGGGTCTGTCATTGGCAGATGTTAAGAAGGCTTTGGTGTTTGGTTAACATGTAAACTGAGAACTTACATCAAAATCACCAGGGACTCTTTCTCCACCATATGTGCCTTTCAGCTAGGGATTAAGTTTACACAGCTTGTATACAGTATATTTTACAGGTCTATCAGTGGCATCTTCCCTTCTCTACACATACAAACTGTTCTGTTAGAATTCCTGGGCCATTGTTCAGAAAGCATTATTTAATTTGCTACAGATAAATAAATCTTTCTAACGCTATTGAAAAAAGGAACTCTTTCACTTTTATTATTAATCAATAATTTTAATGAATTGGTCTTAATGATAACAACTGGATATCTGAGTAAGCTGATAACATGTGTGATGCAAAATGTATTCACATTAGCTGTTCTTTTTGTGTGGGTTTATGAAAATGAGTCAAGGGCCCCAAATGTGTAGTTCTTCAAAAATAGTTTATTGTTTACTCATCCTGTGAGGCTGTGACCATTGTCTTGTCATTTAAGTAGGGACCTGTTCAAGTAGGAATTGATTTATGCCGTTGACATTTAGGCGATGTGGTTTCCCATTATACAATGGGATGGCTCACTGTTATATTCATGAATGAATTAAAGTCTGGCGTAAAAGTATAATCAAAAAAGCTTTCTGCCTTAGCCATTTTGTCATTCATTCACATTAGCTTGTTTTTTTAGTGTGGATTTGTGAAAATGAGTCAAAGAGCCCAAATGCGTAGTTCTTACAAAATAGTTTCAGGTAAAGGTGTGGTCTGTAGGGGCGGGGGTGTGGCCTGTAGTGGCGGGCGTTATGTTCTTTTTATTTATTAAGTAAGGTCTTGTTCAAGTAGGAATTGATTTATACTGCTGATATTGAGATGCTCGGGTGTACCATTATACAATGGGATGGCTCACAGTTATATTCATGAATGAATTTACTTTTAAGCCTGGTGTAAAAGTACAATCAAACAAGCTATCTGCTTTAGGACAGTATGTCTGGTTTTACGAGGTTTCCTCCCAATTTTCCACTGTAATAAGGTGTCATCATATAAGTGAAATACCCTTGAGTACAATGTTAAACACCAATCAAACAAACAAGTACATGTATGTCTAAAGCATATTGAAGTTTTTTGCTTATTGGTTAAGGAACATTAATTTACCAATAGAACAAGAAAGTTTACCATTTGAGGCTGTGTTACTTAAGCTATTAAGTATTTTTGAATTAGGTAATACCTCACAGCCATATAAGTGAAAGTCAAAATAAGCACAGCATTATAGAGCACCAATCAAACAAAAGCAAAGAAAAATGAGATCATATTAACTGAAGAATACATGTACATAAAAAATGCTTTACACAATGACCTGACATTTGAATATGAATATATGATAATTGATACCGTTATGCTGTACTTTTTTGTCTCTCTGTGACATAAATACATAATTCATGGTCTTATAAGTTATGCATCATAGCAATGAGCCAGCTAATGATCTGTATGTCCTTGTATATATCTAAATAGATCTGAATGACATGTTATTGAACTCTCATTTAGGGGGAAGACCATTACCATATACACACGTATGTAATACTTCATACCTAATGCTGACGCCTTGGACACTATGACCTGTCGTAGCTCACACGGCTGTCTTGTGCCAAGGTAATGCCTCACAAGGGAAATCGAGTTGCCATGGAAATGTAGTCATATGGAAGGATAATCAGTTTTCTAGCTCTGATGTGTGAAATAGGTCTGTTAAGCTGCATGGGGGTATGTTTTTAGGATCTGAGGGACTTACTCTACCATTGTTCTATCATTGATAAGTCAGAAGAAATATCCATGGTAACAAAGTCTTAAGAAACCATTTGAAGAAAATCATTATAAATGTAGCAGGCGTCTGGCTGAGGCTGCTAGGAATTGAGTCACTGCAGAGATTTTCAATTGAATTGGCTGTTTCCATGGTTACTGGTGAGTTCTGTGAGTAAGAGAGGCTGAGAGCTGTAGATCAATGTCAACTGGGTATGGCAGGACTGATAAACATGTACCTGTCTCTGTTGACCCAAGCTAAAGGCCTGAACGCTCTCCACCCTCACCATCAACCACAGCCTGCTTCCATTCCTCAAACTTTACATGTGAACAGGGATATTTCTTCTCTAACTCATCAGCAACAAACAGCTTTAGCCCATGTTCAGGCAAACCTGCAGAGGTCCGTGACAAATGCCAGCAAGACCACAGCAGTAAGTATGCACAGCCAGTCTGATATGGCCTCCCAGTTCACAGCTCCCATACTGCTTGTTTATGCTTGTGCTAGATGCCCACACCCATCTGTTAGTTTATAATGCTTTACTTCATGTAATAGTGGTTTATTGGAAGGGATTACCAATTGTATATTCTCTGTTTACATCGCAACATGTGGAAGCACTTCATTTAAAAATGTCTGCTCATTGAATATTGGACATGTAGTGTGAATGTAGCTGCATTGATTTCAGCTGCGCAGCTTTGTGATGAACAAAGGCTGCTAGCAATGGCTGCTCCCTCATGATCAGCTGTCTGCCTTTGTCACTTCAGTCATCTTGCCCTTTGTATGATACCCACTGTATCACATGAATGCCCACAGTTCTACTTTAGAATACAATAAAATCACAATGGTTTAAATCATACATGAATCACCCTGAAAGTTCAAATTAATTTATGCCAGTGATGGAAATGGTCAGATAAATTAAATTGAGTTTGGACAATAAATCATGTTTGGTTATTCTTATAGATCTACAAATATGTTGACAAATGATTACAAGTAGTATGAAATGTCAGCTGTTTTAAATGGACAATAGTATGTGTTGAACAGTGACTTTGATTATCAGGTTTTAACAAATTGCACCCATAAAGTTATCATTAAAGTCAACTTGAATGTCAAGGGAATACAATACATGTAGGACACAGGAAATAAATCATGTGCCCTAAGCAGAATATGATCAAATTTAAAATGATCAAATTATTCACAATTACACAGGAATTTTTTGGGTGGAAAATTGGCATATAAATAGAGTGGAATAATTTGTCTGTTCTCACATTGCAAGAAAATCAAGATGGGATAGATAATAAACTATGGTTGGTGGGGTGGGAGAAGGTTAGAGGAAGTTTCCTGTTGCCTTGGGGGTCTCAGAGTTAAGTGACAACATGAAGTTTGTGTTGATCTTTTTATGTTATCCTGTCTTTGTTTGTTGCCAGTGACACAGAGAGTAATTTCCTTCACTTCACAGTTGGTCCATAACACTATCTTTAGTTAAAAACGCTAAGTACGACATAAAACCATGGGCAAATACATAGGTATACAAACTATGATGTAAAATGAATGTGCGATTACTAAAGTTGAAGTAACCAATGACTTACACAATAAATAAGCATATAATTGTACTAGGCATGTTATAGCTTTTTAAACAAGAAATCGTATTTGGCAGATGTGGTTATTGTATTACTGAATCTACACAAAATATGCAAATGATCTCATATGGAAAGCACCTGCAAGCCAATGGACTAAGCTCATTGCATACAGACTGTCTTTATAATCTCCATGTTAAACAGACTGCGGATCTTCTCAAGCGACAGATCTACATTGCCTCAAATAAATTATATATCTGACATAGGCTAAGCCAATAACAATGCTTCATGTATGACACATGTGTACACAACTTGAAATATGTTAACTTTTACTAACATGTGTCCAAAAACATGAAATCTACAACCTGTATATTTGTCCCACTCACCAGGAAAAGCTACAAGCTATGCGTGTGTATATCACATGCAAGTCCTGGTGCAGGTCAATGTGCAAACCATTTAATAGGGTTTAGGCACCCGAACCCCCATTGAATTATGGTTTTAACAGAACTTATCTTGCCCCCTCCCAGATTTCCATAAAAAAAAACTATGCTAGTTTAGCTGTAAAAATTTTACTCAAAACATCAGAAAACAAATGCTTTCAAAAATAAAATTTTATTCTATCCGTTCACAACGATCATCACTTTTGTCAGACTGTATCTACCCTGGCCTATCCTATAGCTTGGGTAGTAAATGATGCCATACACATGTATAAAAATGAATAAGCAAGTTCTTGAAGATAGCAGATAATGTATATTAAAAATTATTACATGTATAATGACATCATTTGCAGGCAGAAAAAACACACTTTAATGTTAAATTTGTAAGAGTTATAGAGTGCATTGTGTGTGAAAAAATAGATCCATCAGAAGGCCCATTGTTTTAAAGATTAAAAGTGTGCATAACACATGTTTAATGAAAAGGTTAGTGTGTTATGAATTTCCAGAAGACGGTGCATTTGCCATGTGTGAATTAGATATCAGAAATGACACATTCCACGCACATCTTAAGACAGAGGGGAAAAAACCTAGATATGTGCAGTGTGCATAAAATTTTTCACCATAGTCTGCTTCTCAATACTTTTGAAACTGAAAACTTGGAGACATTTTCTGGTAAGACGATTCACTGCTATAACCTGCATTTGCCATGTGTGAATTAGATGTCCAAAATGGGTCACATTTTTCAAAACATTCCACACACATCTTGTGACAGAGGGAGAAAAAACCTAGTTATGTGCAGTGTATTAAGCTGTTCCCCATAGTCTGCTACTCTTTTATTTTAAAACTGAAAATTTGGAGACAGTTGCTCGAAAGACAAATGGCTGCTAACTACAAATTAAATTGCATATCGGAGTTGATTATTTACCTTCAACATATCATGACATCAACTAAAAGTGGATTTAATCTAATAGTGCTTAGATCACCTGGGCCCTGATATAATTAGTAACTTATATCAGCATGTTTAAGCTTAATGAAACCTCAATGTACAGAAAGAATAAAAAAAAAATAGCTTACTTCATGGATGGAATTCCTGCTGCAACCTGTCAAACTCAAAAAATAAATCTGTGTGAGTGAAAGTCACTGGAGTAAATTGCAAATACACACTAATTCTGAAGAAGCGTGTGAAGACTTTTGTTGGGCCTTGTGGCATTATGTCGCTTTAATACCCATTTATTGGGACATGGGTATTATTTGTATTAGACACACTACCTGAATAGCCCAGGTGATATGTGTGTTTGTTAGATATGCTGTCAATTAGTGAGTTAACAGTCAAGTACAAAGCTGGTCAATGACAGGGCAATAAATCCCTCTTATTGACTGCCTGGAGTAGATGAGGGGCCTTCATTGACAGAAACCAATGAGCACTAGTCTCTGATTATGTCAGGATTTGCTTATTTAATCATGCATTGTAATGCATATATTTAATTCAAACACAGATTTTCTTTAGAAAAAGTGCATTTAAATTATAATGCAAACATTTTCTTCTACACATGAGATTTTATAGAGGATTTAATTAGCAGATAACATATTTATTACTATAAGCCTTCACCTCTTGTAGAAGAGAAAAAACTATAAGCAGAAATTGTTTGTTTTATTGTTAATATTATAAAGATTAAGGTTTCCTTCTTTGTAATCATTACTCTTGTAAATTAAAAATAAAGCTATGTGTCAATATAGAAATAAGAATGTTAAGTCGCTTGATGGTTTGTGTAAATCATAAGTAAGACAGATTTGAAGGATAACAACATCTTTGTTACCTGCCTTTTTGACTATGGTGAATATTTTCCAAGCTCAGCACAATGCTGTCTTGACACATGATTAACATTTTCGTTCATATTAGTCTGGCTATTTGCTGTTACAGTAAAAATAAAATGATAAAAACAAGTGTCATACCATGGTAATGATGCCAAATATCTGTCAATATTTATTGCCTTATAAATTAACACTTACCAGTGTATTAAGTTTATATAAAAGTGAAAAAATTTCCTGCCCTATTCATATACATGTTAAGCATCATTCATGTACATACTTTAGTCATATTTGACCTAATTATTTTATATAATTAATACTTGTGAAAAAGTACAAAAATCTTACATCTACTTCTATAGTAGAAGCATCAGCAACCTCCTTCCTTACTGAGACTCAGAACAAATTGATCCAAATTCACTCCTGCATCTACAGCTTATACATAATTTGATTGCAGTTCTTTATTAAAGATTTGGATTCTACTGCTGTGATCAAAATAATTTTTAAGATGCTTTAATATTGCACTCAGTTCATAAGCAGCCCATAATTAGCACAGGACCTGAGAACATTTTATATTAGAACAAGCATGTGGTAAAATAAATCTTTATACTCTCCTTTCATCTCTTGTCTTATGATGTTATGTCTGTCATGTAATTGGTAAAACGTATAACGAGCATTTGCAAAGATGTACTAACTTTAGACATTACACTTCTTTTGTAATTATACTTTATATTTACATTATGTGTTATAAGATTTCAAAAAGCATTCTTTTAAATATATATATATATATATATATATGCTTTAAAGTAAAGCTTTCCATTTCCTATACCTAACAATGTAATTACATTGCACATTAAATTTAGGACAGTAAGTCATAAGAATACATATATGTTTTAGGTACCTGTATGTTATCTCAAGAAAAGTTAATGTAAGTTTACTTAAATTTGGATGAAACATTACATTAATCCCATTACAAAAGATAATGGATCATAATAGTGTAGTTCAGCGTAAAAAATACAATCTTAAGCCTTGTAACACAATGATACATGAATACAATCTGTACATTTATATTTCATTTAAAATAAAACACAATTTTAATTTTATGTTTATGCTTTTTGTTAGTACAAAATGAAATGGAATGTTTCAAGAGCAGTTGTCTAGTCTGTGCTAGAGTTCATGTCCAGACCAGGTTATGTTGTGATTGCTTGTGACATGTCAACTTGTATATTTGTTATGACACCTCATTGTGACAGTGATTCATTTCTGTGGTTATATTTTTGTATATACATTGAAGGCACATATGTGCATGTAGCTTTAGTTATTAGACGATTAAGTACTGAGTAATTAGCCCCAGGAAGGAAATGCTTCAAAATACATACATGTATGTATTAAGGGGAACAAATCAATACCATGTGATTTCAATGGTGTGTTAATTTGCAAGGAGATATTCTTTTGGATTGTGTGTTTTGAAACTTTTGGCAAGTTGTGTAAATGACACTAAAAAGTGACTGATTCTTAGGTTTTCACACCTAAATCTACTTAACAACAGGAGGCTTTTTGTTGGATTTATTGCCTCCCATGGTCCCTGCTTTGTGTGTAAGGACAGCCTTGTGTTTTATGATGTTTATCACTGATGTAATAGAGAGGATTTGGTAAGGCTCAGCAGGGCTCCTTGGTGTGCTTAACAAAGCAGGGTCACTCCACAAGTCCCTTTGTCCACTGACCATTCAAATAGGGTGAGTTGTGACCAACACAGCTGTTATTGAAAGTTGCCAAAGGATCTATCAGTTTGTCTCTGGGACTGTTTCTGTGCATGTGTAGTTACCCACAGCTTGGTCTGCTTACCCCAGGGATCCACTAGGCTTTATAATTGATCTCTACAGTATCTTCTATTGATTAGTAAATTAGGCAGCTGCGAAGAAGGGACCACTATTTGACAGTTTCCTTAGATCAGACTGTATAATGTTTATGCTGAACTTGATAGGGGACCCACAAGGTGACAGTAAGATGGCTTGCCTGGCTCCAACCCCTTGTTCCCCATCCTTTTCTCTGAAGAACCAGTCTTTCCCAGGGCACTTGCAGGTTAGTATGGGTTAGAAATGTCATTACTGATTTTCCTGATCGCCCTGGCCATGATGGATGAAGGAAGGGCTTGTTACCAAAAGGCTGCAGGCACCAAGTTGAAATTGATGCTATGCTCAGAATGTGATCTGTCTGTGTAGTCACAGAAAGCTTGGACTGCCAGAGTATTGGTGCTGGTTGAAGCAGCCATCATGAATTATTCATGTTTTCTATAGAGTGTGGAATGTTATACAGAAAGTGGTCAGAGTTATCAATAAAGGCTGTTATGGGCAGGGCTCTTTAGAATATTTTGCTTTATGTCCATTCCCATATTAACTATACCCAACTGATGAGGAAGGGTAAAGGGTTAGGCAGTAAAATTACAAAGTTCTACTCAGATATCTGAATCCAGTTTAATTAAGTTCTATTTATTCTCAGTACATCTGCTTTATATCATGTATATTACCATACATTTTTTTGGTTGATACATTTACTAGTATGTGTGTACGGGAGTAGGTTATAAGCCAAGCACTTGACCGTGTAATAGGAAGATGCTATAGATAGTGTATAGTAAAGCCTTAGCGGAAACTGGCTCTGGTTCCAATGGTATTCTCGCCCAGTGTTTGAGGAGAAGCACATCACATAGATCTGTACATCTGAGAGTTAAGAGAAGCTGCTGCAATAGCCATGCTGTCTTCAGTCTCTAATAGGTTAATGTTACATGTGATGGAGAAAGAGATCCAAGCTGGGTCACTGGAGACCAAAAGAGATACTGTAAGTTATACATAGTGTTCTAGATTCCATATTGGTCATATTGGTGAGGTTGTGTTCTTCTAGAAGCTAGGATAAGCATAGAGGCCCATGTACATATGTAAGTTTGAATATACTTATAATGTATAACAGTATTTTGCAGAGGATGGATATCATTTAGCACTTTTATCTTTGGTGAAAATAATTGTTTCTAGCAGACACATTATCGGAATGTACATGTAGGATGAATTTCTTCAGCTTGATTACTTCTGAAATTTTTTTTTTTAAGCTATAGATGTAAATAATGTTAGAGGATATTGGTCATTCAATTATATTTTAGTCTAATCGAATTTCATAACCCTTGAAACAGACAGACTGTTTACTATAAAGTGATGGAGATCTTGTAACAGTATTGTAATGTATTTAAAATACACATAAAAGCAATGCAATCATAGTATTCTATTGCAAAAATACATCTCCTTACTCGTCCCTGAAAACAAAAATTTGATTCTTAAGATGCTACATGTTTCATACTTTCACAACTAGTAAAAAAAATTTCATTTATTCATAATCAAAATTATTTTCAAGTAACCAAACAATCAAAGGACCTGATTTTGACTTTTGTTTAGGACTTTTACAATTTTTCGGTATGTAAAAGTAAAAGAGTTATTTGTACTTATATATTTCTTTTTATAAATTTTGTAAGGTATGATTAACCGTAGGGTCATTTAATTTTGGATTTTTACTCTGGACAAGAGCATTGGAAGGATTTCTTAACAGGTTAAATAAAGGAAGATGGGTTTTTAAGAAGTGTATGTAAGTCTTTAAGAATTGTTATTCTGACATAGTTGTTTTGGATCCTGTCTGGTTTGTATGAATTTTCAGCAAACTAGATATTCTCCATCATGCACAGTATCAAATAATTTATAAGTTTCTATTAATAGACATGTTTGATTATCTGGTTCCCTTTGGCCGTCCACTGCTCAACCTGTTCCCCATGTTAGAACTGGCCTAAAAATTCTGCTCATTAAGTATTGTTTCAGTCCATTTCACAACAGGCTTCAGGCTACATGTATGTCCTGATTTGCAGGCTAAATATCTTCATTTGTGTTTATTTTTATTCTGACCCCACTCTACTTAGGCCTGTTTCACATCTGAATGCATGGGTATGTCCAGGTACAATATAAATGGAATACGGACAAATCAAAGTCGCTGGTCTAGTTTGTAGAGTTAAAGAAAAACATGTAACATAGTTCGCTTTCCACCATCCCTAGTTTGATGTAGATGAACCCTACATGTGTAGTTGTTTGAAGAAGGCCTTCAGTTTTGTATGACAAAGCTGGCTTGATTAGTGATCTGACGGCTCGTTAAGCAGAGAGTTTGCTGGTGCTTATTTCTGGGCCTTTCAGACATCAGTATTAAGCTGGTTGCTGCTACTCATCAACACGCAGTTGATCTCGCACAATGCATGCCAAACATGTTCTAGGCTACAATGTAATTGTAAGTACTTAGACAAACATTTATTTATATGGAATAGATGGGAGCTTGTTCATGTTAAAGTGGTTCAGATATATCACTCTAGGTTAATATAAGCAATTATTCTGCTGCTATATACAGTATAGATACAGGGAGAATATAACCAGCATCTGGCTGTACATTCAGTACATCTAGAGGAGGGCCATCCTGTCACATGATACAGTTGACTGACTTATCTGGTTTTTGTAATATATTAAAATGAGCAGAGCCATAAATGCTCACATAACACACAGCATTTACTCTGTATTGAAATTATAACAATAACTGTATTATATTTTATTTCTAATTCTGACGTAAAATGGGTTTATTTTTTTTATATGTTTCCTAAATAAATCAATAAAATTATTTATATAATATGTTTGATGCGTGTAGATGGGAACATAAGCAGTATTTTTGTAGTTTTTCTTAGAACATTATCAGTGAACAAACTTTTCTGTATATGTGCTTGTATACTCCAGTTTAATAATTAAGTATGAACCCAGTGTACATTTCGTGTACATTAAATATTTTTAGTTGGTTATTGAAATGTATTTACAGTGTAGTTGTGCATAGAAACATGCTGGTATAAGAAAGATTTAATCAGCCTGTACAGTGTAGCTTGTTGTTATTTTACTAGTGCCGCCATTTGTTTATACAAGTGACACCACATACTGTACTGTATTAGTACAAGTATAGGTTACACTATGAAGCCAATCCTCTGTAGCCAGACGTCACTCAATTCTCTCATCTAAATGTACATTAAACTCTCACATACTATTAACATCCTGTTTCCACACTTGGATATATATGACTTCCCATAGAGGACACACAGTTGCGTAAGTTTTGAACTACATGTACTGTAGTATTCAATAAAATATGTTATAGTGTATTAAATAAACACCAGTTTTATTCTAAAGATAGTTGTAGAACATTTGAAGATATTTTTACTGGAAATCCTTTTTCAAAAGATTAAATTTAGAATGTTTTACACAATATGTAACTTTGTATTAAATTATTTTATAGTATTTTCCATGTTAGTTTTACTTAATTCTCATAAATCAAAGCAGTTTTAATTTAGTACTCATGTGCGCATATATATAATTTGTTTTAAATTGACTTAGTATTGAGTGTGCTAGTTGAGCATACCAAAATGAAGATTGTGGTAATTTTAAACTTACATGTACATCTTACCCTACATGTACCCTTATGATTTAGTCACATCTCCTTCACATGCGAAAAATTAGCCCCCTTAGCTGTATTGTATTTAATATGTCACATGAGTTTTGAAGATAAGGGTTATATTTTCATATCAGTGGTCTCTCTAGGATCATGCTGGTAGAATGCTGGCTGTTTCAGTACTTACACCTGCCATTTAATTCCACAGAACTTATAATTTAGCAGCATACCATATATATACTTGGTGTGTTATTCATGAATCCAGAGCAAGTGTTATATCCCATAATGAATTGTATATGTATAAGTTGTTTGGCATTTTGTTGCTTAGAATTTGCCATTCAGATTATAATCTCCCCAACTTTCAAGTGGCTGACATTTTGGATAATTCCCTATTATTATCATTATTTACAAATTAGCCAGCCAATTTTCCACCCTGAATACAAATTCTATGTTCTGAGGGCACTGATGTAATTATGCTGGTGTGTTCCCATGGGGGTCTAGGCAGAGATACATTTGGGGATGTTGAGATCAGGATTTAGTATTGCATGTGTCAGTGAACGAGCAAGTCGGATTAGTGGCCACTAAGATTGGGAGTACTTTGTAGTCTATAGCTATCACAAATCTGTTATTTACTCCTGTGTCCAAAGGACTAAACAAGTCTTCACTCAGGTCGCTGAGCTCAGATTGTTTTCTATTTTGTGTGGTTTTCCCTCAACTAAATTCGGTATGCTGGTAGGTAACCAAAATACATCTCTATTAACTTGATTAATGGCTGTGTTAAGACAGTTTCTTCAATTTATGTTCTAACTAAGCTTTTGCACAATATATTTACCAAGGAAAGCTGTTAAGTAAGCATTTTTCTTAAATATTTAAGGGGCTTTCATGAGATTGATGTAGATGTATTGTATGTAAGCAATTCGCTATGATGAGTTATGTACTGAATACAATAACTGTAAAGGAAATTATTCGCTAACGGCTGTGTACATTTATGCGCAAATCGTTTTAAAAGAGTTTACTTTATCCTTTTCTTCAGAAAAATTTCTCTACATATTTTCCCTAATTGGGAAAGCCTAGGGGCAAACATGTTGTTGGTCATGTCAGATACAGCTTTTCTTTTGCATTTACCCTATTGTTTAAACAAAATAGGCTTACTGATTCTTTATCAAAAGATTCTTTGTGGGATGTAAAGAGTTTTCATTGTCCGCCTTTAAAGAAGTTTTATTAGATAGAGTTGTTTCATTCTAAGCTCGGCCTGGAACGTATTCTGTTTATAGACATCGCAAGAAGGAAGTCCATTTTTCAATAAGAACCAGTAGTGGCAAGCTATTTTTTTGCACTTGCTGAATTGTAGTGTATTTCTAGATATGTATAGAATGCATCACTTATAAACATACTCATGTATAGATAACCACTGAATCTGTGGTCCATGACTGCATCTACATGTATTTCTAGTTTATTTCAGTCTTTTTAATAATTTAAGACATACGATTCATACGGTTAATCATTGCGATTTGTAGTTAAAGTATTGAAAATGATGCTAATGAATTGCCTGTTTTGTTTTTTCCAGCACATGGTTCAGAATCAGATGACCCCCTCTTACCAGTTCGCCCAACCGGGCCTGGAGGAGTACCACCATCAGGTGGTAAGCACAGCTTCCACCGTCACACCGGATGGCCAGTTTAAGGATCAGCAGGCTTTCAGCCCCCCTACCGCCGCTGCCGTCACTGCTAACGGAGGTGTGGAGCAGCAGACGGTAAGACGGGCTCTACAATTACATGACGTAGGTTTTAATTGTACATTCTGCATGGACGTTGGGTTTTTCCTGGTGTTTCTGAGTTGGCTGTAACCACTGGGCTTGGGTTTGGTAACCATTGGATCCTGAGTGGCTCCCACGAGTCATTCACAACGGTTCCTTTTTTGTTGTATTTACACTAACTCACTCTTATATAGCTAACCTAACACCACATCTTAGAGCTGTAGTTCTTCAATTTGATGTAGTGTGCAATATATTTGTTCTTCTAATAGTCAAATCCACATGTTTGCTAGCAATAGAAAATACTACAACTCTTTTAATCGGTTTGAGTGACACTATTTTGGTAAATATTTATGAAAAAGGGTGCTTAATATCAAAATAAACTATGATAAACAGCAAGTTTTTTTCCAGAAAACGTAACTTGTATTTTTTTTAAAACATACATTAATTCTTTGCACAAACAAATAATTTAGAAAAAGAACTCTTATCTGGTTAGTTGTAGTTCACAAAGTACAATTCTACTTCTTCTTTTAAAAATTGAAATAAATGCAGAAGAGATTAGTCCTAATGCTGGTTTAATTTATTCAGGTATTTACAGAGACACCAACATCAACATGACTCAACAGTCTGTTCTTAATTTTCTTTGTGTAGTCACGTCCAACAAAAGCATCTTAAGTGATCACACTGCATGTTTTAATTCTGTAAAAATAAGTACAGGAAAACAAGGCAATCTAGTGTATTTTAATCTATGTACACATATAAGACATTAAGTGGTTTAAGTAAACAGTAGTGTTTCTGGAGACCACATAAAAAAGAGGACATGTCAAAACAAATATCCACAACTACAGCTTTGTTTTGACTTTTAAATTTTATAAATTTTTTTGTGTTTTTTCTGTTTCTTTGTTTCAGATAAAGTTCAGTTAAACCATTTTCAGTTAATATATCAATAAATATATCCACAAATCCAGCCGACCAAATTAAACTGCGCTTTCTGAGCATTCTTTTGATAATGTAAAACTTTTATAGCTGATGTAATAGTTCTACAGTATTTCATAACAATTATTCCAAGTTTAAGACTGAAAACAAGACTGAACTTCTTTCTTCATTTTTTTGTCTCTCACGTAAAACTATAGACTGTTATGTTTCTATTTCTACTTAGATTTCAGGCATAGGTTGGCCCAGAGCAGCTGTAAGGAAGTTGCTTTTGATTATATTGAAGCTTAGTTATTTGGGGCAATTATTGAATTGCTATAGATACCAGAAAGCCTTATGTTCACATTTGTTTAGCTTGCTGTTTGGATTCTAAATACTGACCCAATCCCCATAACAGTGTGGTCAAAATTTATGGCAGAATTTTGCTTCAACGGATTTGAAATTTTTTTACCTAAAAGAAGTTTGCATGAATCTGTTGGTACTTATACTATAGAACAGTTTTACTGCTGGTGACAAAGTTATGCATGTCAACAATGCTGTCATTTGAAATTTTGAAGAGTAGTTTTATGGACGGATTTATTTGCCTTTATCCATGCGGAAACAAATTTATATTGCAACATTTAGTTATTTGATTTTCTTTCTATTTACTCTTTTGGTAGATTGCAATATTTTAGTTATATTTGATTTTATAAGTGAATGTTAAATTTGTTAAATTATTTTCTGCCTGATATGTTGTATGATAGATTATTTTCTATTAAAAGTGAAGTTAAATTGCATGGTAAAAATGTATATTTCATTTATCCAAATAAGAAAAAAGCACATCTTCCAAGCAATCCAGTCTGATATTGTTGGACATTTATTCCTCACTTGCTGTACTTCAATACATGGTTTATGCCTGATTTGTTAACTATTAGCCAATTGTATTTTACTTGCAGACAAATAATAAGGTTGTGTAAAAATGCATGATATATTCATTCAATCCTGATATACTGTAACTCTATATAGAAATTAGAACCTACTTGTATCTATCTCCTGTCAAATGTTGTCATATCATATAATTCTTTTTGTGATAATGCATGGACTGGCTGATTTATTTTATCTTTTGGTTCTTTTTAAGTTTATAAAAAGTCTTTACTTTGATTTGTTTTTTAATTTGAAAAAATTAAATTAACTGACTGTATTGTAAATTTGTTTGTATTTTTGCCTGTAATATTGAATCATCTGTACATTGGCGAGATAATTTATTTAAATAACAGGTTTTTTAAGTTCATGATTATTGCCTGTTTAGTCTAAACAGTCAGACAGCATGAAAATGACCATTCTGAATATAGCAAACAGATTCTAGATAGATGTTTGATATAGATCTATATCTTTTCTTTCTTTTCACATGACAAATTCACTGATTGACAATTTATTTTTGTTTCAATAGCAAACAGATTTAGAAGGAGAAGCACAATCTTCAGCCACCACTGCAGTCGCCACATCACCATCAAATTCAGGGCCGAAGAGGTTACACGTTTCAAACATACCCTTCAGATTCAGAGAAGCAGATTTACGGCAGTTATTAGCAGTAAGTCAAGAGATTAATAATAGTTAGCTATTTAGATTGAGAAGATTAACAGCATTATCCATAATTTAGGAGATTGCTTTCTGCAGTACTAGTTCAGACAACTGTGTCTGATTCCTTTTCTTACTGCTCTGAGACTGAAAATGTTCTAAATTAGTATTAATTATAGCTAAGAAAATCATTACCTAAAATCAGTGTAAGCAAACAGACCCGATCTAGTTTCCAGTCAGAATGTATGAGAAACAGGAAAAACCTTATAAACAATAGTCTGGTTTCTATAAACATGAGAAAGATTGCAAGCAAAAACATTCATATAAATTTTGAATAAAGTCTTAGTACTAAAACGGGAAAGAATACCCTCCTTCTTGCATAGACCACTAATGTTTTTATTAGAGATGGTTGAATTCTTAGTTGATCTTTAACATGGGTTAAAGTCACATTTAAAGTTATAAAAGAAAGATGCTTAAAATTTAACTTTTTATATTTCACCAAACATGAATTTAATTATCTAATTATAATTGAATACAAGGTATATATATATACTTCACTATTCAGGATTTCTTTAACAAAAATTCGATTGAAAAATCTTTTATTACTATTTGACTTGATATCCTGATATAATGTAGATTTTGTTTAAGATTAAGTGTTTTCTTTGTTTTATTTCAGTTTGGACCAATTTTAGATGTGGAAATAATCTTCAATGAGAGGGGATCTAAGGTATGTTCACAGTTACCTTTGGCCACACCTTTATTCAGGTGTTTACGAAATAAAGATGTCTCCTATATTTATCTAAATCGCAAAGCTTGTCAAAATTTGTATTTATAAACAATAAGGAACATTTTTGTCTTCCACCTTTCTTCAAATTTAGTATTATATTTCAATATTTCAAAATTCAACTTTTTGTAGAGCTATATTTATAATTATTAAGAAAAGTTTTAAACTGAGACATCTGCTTTCTGAGCCAAATTGTACCTAGGTAAAGATGAGCATCTGATTTTTTATGCCATTTAAGGAAATTTATATTTCATTACTCAAAATAAAAAAAATTGTGATTTGTAAATGTAATTTTTCCAATCTGAAAATGTTGATTGTTTAGTACCAAGAAATGTGTTTTCTCATGAATTTCATTGTTTTTCCAAGTCTAATTTCTAATGGCTTCCATAACATACTTTTCATATTTTTTCCTTTTTGGCATAAACTATCAGATGTTATGTTAAGTGATTGTAATGTGACTGTAATTTGATCTTATATGCATATTTTTCACAGATCTGTCTGATTATATCTTTTAAACAAATATTAGAAATATTATTATCAGGTATTTTATTTATCCATTTGTACCTTCATTTTTCAAAGCCCATATGTTTACATTTGGCTTGTCTCTGATTCTCAAAGAAAAGTCATGTAGAGAATAGAGAATATTTATTTCACGACAAGATTCACCAAAGGTTAAAATCAATAAAATGATTTGCTGGTGCTGTAGAAGGAATGGAAAATTTTGCTCTAAAATTCCCAAATAATTTAATCATGATGGATCTGTGAATGATATTCCAGTACTGCTTTATCTGTTAGATGTATATTTAGTTCCTGGTTATTTCAGTTGTAAATTGATAAAGATAATGGGTGAGATAATTTGTTCTTGATAATTTGATGAGTAAATATTACATGTAGAATGATACATATAATTGCTTTATTATCATTTTGTACCTGATAGTGTTTGAAAAATCTTGTGGCTTGCAATGCATTGGAACAAATCTTCATGGAATTTTTAGAACAAATACTAGGTGTCTCACATAGGCACTTTAATAATTGTCTGGCTTATTTATATTAACAAAATATTTTTTATCAAGAAACCTGACCTAACTTTTTCTGAAATGCCAGTACCTGGTGCTCCGTGTGATCTTAAGTGTAATATACATTATCTCGATGCCTGATAGCCACCTGTTTTTTCATATCGTTTGAAATATGTAAACTGTCCCAATGTTCTCCATAAATCATGTTAAGGGCTTACTTTCTAACCTTGTAACTTCTGGATGAAAGCGATATTCTACTTAGTTGTGAAAAGTTTGGTCTGCCATGGTTGATAACTATTGTGGTGACTGTTGTTGTTATTCCTCTCTAATCCTATTTAATTTCAAAAGATTTTTTTTTTTTAAATCTATTTTGTACATGTATTTCTTTGAAAATCACCGTTTTTAAGGAGAGTTTTTTTGTTGTACTAAATTCCAATTCTCTGGCACCCTTTGATTAACTCACCAAGAAGAAAAATATAATCCAAAAAATAACACCAACAACTTTCCCGTGACTTTCTGATTCTTTTGCTTTCACTTGTCTTTGATGCATTTCGGCATTTATTCCGGTGTTTAACTACACTTGTGTGCACCAGAAGTGTGTGTATAAACTGTCTCTTGCTATTTAAGGATGATACAAACTGCCTCAAATCTCAAAGATTTTATTTATTTATTTTTATACTAAATTACTAATAATATTAATGTCATTAACAAAATGCATGATTATGCTGTTGGAAACCATGGCAACCAGTGAAAATTTTGGAAACTTCAAAAGTAATTGTTAAAAAAAGTCAAAGGAACAAAAAATAAACATTATAGTCATTGATGACTAAGAAACAACACTGTGCTATAATTGATTTGTAAGAAACAGCACTGTGCTAAATGTATAGAATTCTCCAGAAGTTACATGTGTACCTCGCTATGTGTGATGTGTGTTTCTTGTACATGTGTGTGGTCCTGATGTCATTAATTGTTACAATGTGTAGTTAAACATGGCACCTAGACTAACCGGCACAAACTATACTACTGCAATATGTGCATTAATCCAGCTTCTGTAGATATTGTCCAGTGATGTATGTCAGTGATGCCGTGTTTCGACATCTGTGTCTTGTCCTGTCCTTGTCCTGTGGGTGTGAGTGTTTATGTCAGTGAGAAAGTGACTAGACCAAGTAGCATGAAAGCATGCTGCTTCTTAGTGATCAGCATGCTTTCCGCCCATGGCCGCCCCGCCCACTTCCAATTCTATGTATTAGGTCCTCTGATTATTCCTACATGTGCCCCTATTGTTATAATCTATGTACATTCGGCATGACTGTTTAATATGATGATGATGATGATGATGATGATAATGTGATATTTAACGTTAAATAATTTACAAATGGATTTGCACGAATTTTAATGCATGCTCCTTATTTTCCTCATGCATGCAGGGATTCGGTTTTGTAACTTTCGCAAATAGCGCGGATGCTGACCGAGCACGAGAGAAATTGAACGGCACTGTGGTTGAGGGAAGGAAAATTGAGGTGCATGAACTATTATTTACCATTTGTGGTAGCACAACACTAAATGCTAAGAGTTTATAATTTTTCCAGTGTGCAGTATTAAGAAATGCCTGTCAATGTCTGTGTCTGCTTTGTATCTAGAATCCAAAAGAGACATTTTTATTAACTTTTCTCCCCCCTTGAGTCAGTGAGTTTGGCTGTCTGACTTCTCTATCTTTTTTTTTTGTACAGTAGGTGTTCAGTGAAGTCCGTCCACACCTTCACCGTTTATATCTTGCATTTTTTCGTATACTTTGGCCCCAACCGTTTCTGATTATATTTTTTGATATTTTTGGTGTGAGATGTCAATGTACATGTTAGAATTCTGGCTCCTTTTGTCCTCGTAGCGTTGTAGGCTGTGTGGCAGTGGTCCAAGTATTCATTGGGGCAGTGATCACCTACCCACGGTGTCAGTGCATTTTGGGCAAATGGATGTGCCATGTCTGCATTGTATAAAAGCATTGCTCTAGTATCAACACTATTCTAATTCAATATTGTGGCATTTCTTCATGCTGACATACATATCATCTCATTTTACATTGTAGTTTTTCTCTAGTATAACTGCCTAGGTGTGACCCTCTAGATACGGTATAAAATAGTAACCAAGGTAAATCTTTGAACTTGATACAAAGATAAAATAGACCAAAATTTTGCAGAAGAACAAATATTCAATTATATCAATTGATCTGGAATTTTTGAAAAATTTGAGACCTGAAATAGTTTTCTTGAGCTGCCTATTGTAATAATTGGACATCCTGAAATAATAAGCATTTTATCCCTGATTGCATTTATAACATGGTGAATCAAAAAGGTTCTCTAAATAGTTGTTAGGTGTCTTCCCCCATTACACTGGCATCTGCCATTGGCTAGTATATCATCTGGACCTATCTTGCTAGTCAACCTTTTTCTATCTTGTTTCTGTGCTGCAAAATTGTCCCTCCCTCTCTTGCCCCTTTAAAGTAGACTAGATTTCACAGACAGGCAGACTTGGTACTGAGTAATTTATTTTGTACAAATATATTCATTTTGTTTATAAAAAAATAAAGTACAGAAAGGCACACATTTTTTTTTTTTTTAAATTTGATATTTTTATTGTTCTTGTCAGTTCTCCTTCTGGTCTTGTATTTATTGATAAAAAGCTTAACAGTTTTGACCATCTTTCTGATCATTTAATGACGGCAAAAATATATTGATATATACTGATGTTGTGATTTAGTCAGTAATAATATAAAAATTTTATGTAGAGCATCCATGAACTGAAGGATAGCTGACAACAACAATATAATTTTTATCATACCAGCAGTATATTATTTTTATGAAATGCAGTAATTTCCAGAAATTTATTTGTTGAATTGTTTGGCATTAAAAATCCTTCTGTACAAGCCATTTCTATCCGATGATCTACTCAAATTAAATTTTTATAATTTATAGAGTTATTACTTCCTAATATCCTTATCTAAATTGAGTTACGTAAGCTTATCACAATTTAGAGGATAATATACTGCTGGTTTCCCTGACACTATCCAGATATTCCAGTTTGCCTGCCGTCTTAGCCTCATAAAACCACTTAAGTTGGTGAACTGATATGATAGAATCAAGATTTTCTGGCTCCAAAGAGGCACATTGAACCCATCCTATCCAGAGCTATTAAAGATGGTTGGAACCATAACTTACTGCTTCTGTCCACGTTTGGAATCTAATAAGGGCATAACCATATGAGTCATCCTGTAGCCCAAGATAAAGAAACTGCTCTCTGGAAGTTTGGCAATAACTCATCCATGCCCAATCTCAAATCTTGTAGAATATACAGGCAGCAAATTATATAGATTTCTTATTGATCGGAGGTCTGGCACAAACTGGAAATTTGGGTAGCATGAAAGGGATATATATATTTTTTCAACTGTAATCTCTGTTGGGTATCTGAAGGTTGTCACAACCATTACCATTTCATCTATCAAGTTTCTCTCTTTCATTATTTTTTTCTAACTTGAGCTTTCGTTAAATTACAAGTGTACTTGTTTTTTTTTTCTTCAAGTTTTAAATGTAAATGTAATTGTTTCAGTAAATTGTTAAATTCAAAATTTAAATTATTTAAATTTAACTTATTTTTAAATTTATTATGGTAAATTAAGATTTTTTAGTAGTTAAATCAGTGTTAAATAATTGGTTGTGACAAGCTCGTTTAAACTGCTGACATAAATGTCGATAGAAATATTTTGGAAAACTTTAAAGACTACTAAATTTAAAGCCAGCTAATGAGAAAACTTGCGGAAGATAAAGAAACTGTAATTTCTAATTTTATCAGTTGATCAGCAGTTTGGACATACCCAAATCAAATGTATGTTTTCAATACTAAGAAAACAAGAACTTGTTATTGACTGTTTATTACACATTTTGTAGGTAAATAATGCCACTGCCCGTGTTATGACTAAAAAGACTCCAGCTCCTGTTATTCCAAATGGTAAGAGATTTCTGTGTTCTTATTATAAAGCAAGCGTTTCTTTTTGCAATTTATCAAACTTGAAAATATAAGTACAACAGTCCTTATGATTTGAGATGAGTGATCTGTGCCAAGACCTAGAACAGCACACCTCAAATCAGCCTGAGTACAACATAAAACGAGACCCCAATCATGCAAACTAACCTAAAACCAGAGTGTGTGATTGGAGTGGACTCATCAGCAATCAAGTCTATTTTGTTTAGTTTGGCAGGTTAATGTTCATTCTTCAATGTCTCATGTTTGATAAGCTTAAAACTGTTGGATTATAATCTGACTAATTGTAGTCATCAACAAAAATTTTAATAATTAAATATACCATAGTGTTTGCTTTCATTTTGATGCTGTGTCACAGTGACTTATTATTATTGGGTGTAATTACATTAGCAGTATGCTGGTGTCAATACCTAGCACTTGAGATTTCCCAGGATCACATTCTCTATGTGTTAATGGGACCAGCTGTTTTGTTTTCTATCAGGCTCCACTCACAATAATAGTCAGGCTTTGTTTATGTTAATTCAAACACATGTTTATTATTCACCAACCTACATAGCACACAGGCACTCCATCTAGCTGCCATGTTTTACAGCCTACATTATCTACCATCAAGTAGAACTCTGACTAACCCAATACAGCAAGCATGTGGAAAAAATCAAAATGGACCAAAAAACTGCCAGATAAAATAAAATGGCCTTGAATAGTAATTTTATGGCATTTATATAGTTATGAATCACCTCTGGTTTAATATTAGTTGACAGCACTGCCACATGTGTTATATCAAATAACAGTTGCACATGTATATTTTATTAGAAGAAATATTATTCAGTTATTTCAGGCCTCAGACTTAGTGTGTGAACAATACCAGCAGTATAATTAACCCATTAAATGCCTCCCCATGATGCAATAATTGTGATATACTTGTATAGTCTCATGTACAGTTTTCCAATATTTCTATCCTAGCTGGCTTTCTCTCCTTTTCTAGTGCAATAGCCCTATCTGTAGTTTGAGATTGATACACGTATGTGTATAAATAGCCCAGACCATTTACCTCATCCATCTCTTTAGTACTTCCCCTTTATGGGTACACCCTGTTATTTGCACAATGGTATGACTCGTACCCAGACTGTGTACATAGTAGTGTACATTCTGAGAAAGTTTCTGAGCTTCTGCAAGTACATGTAGCCTTGAGCTTTTTTGTTGATTTTTTGGCAAAGGGGGAGGGGGCATGTGAGGAGGCATTTTCACCAAATTGTATGATATTTAAAAAATTGGAAAATGCTATTAATGGTAACTTTAAAATGCTGTTCTATGTATTAAGGGTGACTGAGAAGAAACAATTGCAGTGTTTAAGATGCTTGTTAAATACAGCTGTTATTCAAGTCTCCATTCAGTTGAAATCTGTATAAATCTTGAATATGATTTCAATGACACATCCTGCAACAGTTTATTGTCTTGACTCTTGACGATTTGTTTTAATTTGAACACTCATTAACATATGTGCTTTGTTTTCTTCTATCTGTCAACAGCTGCTGCATTAAGAGGTGTAGCATTAACAAGAGGTAGGGCAGCCGCTGCCAGGGGGGCATACACAGCCGCAGCCGCTGCGGCCGCCGCTGCATTCCGCCACCCAGCCCCACTTGCCACTGCTGCCACTGCATTGCCATACACAGCGTAAGTATAACCTTCCTGTATCATGTTCAAGAAACTATCATATGAGTGAACATCGTTAAACTCAAATCAAACAATCCTATAGATGTGAGTATAGCAAAAAAAAAAAAAACAGTTGTCACATATTTTCATTACTCTTTGACATCCATCATCCACTATTTGGGTTGGTTATTAAACCTTTATCTTCATTGCTTATTGAAGCCACCTGACATGTATTGCCTTACTGGCTTAAGGGTGTATTTGTGAAAACATCTATGGTATCAGCTGGGATGTTAAACCCCATACATTTTGTCATACATACAAACAAACCAATAAATCAGTGTGCATCCCACTGCTCCAGATATCCGGAGTCTTTATAGTATGTTACTTTGTTTAATTTTCATAACAGTATGAAGTGCCATTTTCATAAACCAATAAAATTGCTGTATCCTATATTTGTATGTATACAAACATCTGATGTCTTGATGTATAAAACGGTTTATTGGCATTAGTAAAAGACAACAATAAAAACTTAGTACAATATGTGTGTTTGTGGAATAGAAGTACATGACTAATCGCTATGCACGAGGATAGAAATCTATCAAGGGTTTTTATTTTGGATCCCTGTTCTGATGCCAAATCTGTTGGAAGCTGTCCAAGTGCGTCAATGGCTCTGCTTATTTCTAAACCTAGTATTTTCATCCAGTCGTGCTATAAAATGACGAAAAGCATAAAACAAGTATTTGTACAGTTAGTTAGATTCCATTATGGTGGGAGGTATTATCCGTCGGGTTATCCAGCAAATTCACCACCCTTTGAAGGAAATTGAACTTTAGGACACAAATAAAAAGTATATTTTTGTATATTGCAACATCTGGTACAAGTAATAAAGAGGTTATTTGGGTTCAGATGATTTAAATTCATTATGTACGCTTGTACCCTTTTTTTCTTTCACTCATTACTACTGGAATGAACAATTATGCAATTGGGCATTTAATGGGACTGTATTGAAATCTGTTTTATTGAACCCGGTTTTTTGGTTGTAAGTACTCCAAATAAAGCATCTGAAAAACACTTAACTCTTGTAAAATAGTTATTTTATTTTATGTATTTAAAAATTTTTTTGTTCTGTAATTCACTTTATTAAACAAGATATTTATTTATAATATTTTCTTTATATGTTTGCAGGGGAGTTTACCAGGACCCATTTTTAGCTGCGACCGCATACCCAGAGCGGTATCAGGTTGGTAATGTTGTAAGTAGATGCATGGTGTTTTTACTTATCCTACTTACTTACAAACACACACACTTAAATTTGAAATATCACACTGAGATTCAAAAGCTGTTAAAGATGACAAACTATGTGCATTTGTATGGAAGAAGATACATGTATCTACCATCTATGAGTTTTTCGCTCTGTTTTCCTCTGTATTTAAACAAGGAATAGTGTGAAGAGCAGAAACCTTCTTGATATAAAGTGAAATACCCTTGGGTACAACATTAAACCCCAATCAAGCAAATAAACAAAGCAAATGTTGCCAAGAAAATTAAGTATCTTGTTAGATTGAAATGTTCTATCAAAAATAAATCAAACATCTTTACCAAGAAAGACAAAATCCTTAGGCCACTTCACAATTGTTCCTAATTGTGAATTCAGCCCTAAGACCACTGTTAAGTTTTCGTCTACTTCAATCAAATTAACAGTAAAGTTTAGACATTTTGCAAATACCAGGCCATATAATATTTTTGTATGATGCTACACTCAAGTTCTTGCATAATTTCATAAACTTTTTATTCTTCTTTATCATTTATAGCCTTTTCCATTTTGTGTTCAGGTCACAGATTTTTATTCACATCTAATTAATTTTATTAACACGGGTTGTTATTGTACCATTTTATCCCTTTATGTTAGTTTGGCTTTGGTTTTTGAAACTTCCTTCCTTACAACTTATTTGTTAAATTGTTTTCATTTTGCTTTTGTTTTGCACATCATTGCCAAGTTTATTGGCAATTTCTCAGCCTTATTCTATTCAATAAATTACAAAGTAACTAGAAACAAATATGTATTGATGTGTGCTTATAAAATACTCCCTACCATAATCATTTGCAGTGTGTTTGAAATAATATGAGTGGATTTTGTTTGAGTGACTATTTATTCAGTATTACTGAGGGTTCTGTTGGCTTTTTTTTGTTGAGGGGCCATTGCCAACAGTCTTTTATATAGTGTCTTAATAGTTAAACCTGTGTGGCGTCATTGAAAAGTACCACTATCGCATGTGTTAGAAGAGAAGCCATTTGAAGACAAAATTACCTCCCTTGCAAACATATCAAAACTCCCATTGATATACATATGTACATGTAGAAAGGGGAACAACTCTTGGTTATTTACAAAATATCCTAAGACTACTGTAATACAAAACTTATAATTTAAGTTAAAGGAGCTGCAGTTGTTACCAATTCAACCAAATAATTGTTTGAACTACCCTTTATAACTACAAATTTACTGTACAAGAATGTATAATTTTATTATCTTACTGTTATGAAATTTTTTATTATTTTTTTTCTTAGATTGTTACATCACAACCATATGCGGCTGGATATCCTGGGGCAGCAGCTCGCTATGCAATCCCTGCTGTAGCCTCTGCAGCCCAATACGCTGCTGCGGCTGGGTAAGATTTTCATTTCAATTCATCAATCTAACTAATTTTCCTTTTAATCTACTCTAGTTGAAACTGTAGAAGAGAAATATAGGTTCTGATAATGCTGGCATTACTAATAACTGGAGCTTCTTTTTTTCCTGGTGCTTTAAGAGTTAAAGACCAAACTGTAGGAGATCAGTGAAAATGTCTTGCACTGTAAACTCCATCTCATTGTACTATCTATTATATACTGTACTCTTGTTGTACCTTATCATTGTTGCCTTTGACCTTGTTGGTAGTCCTTTTAATAGCTAAAAGATTTTCACGAATGAATATCACTAATTTATTTAAGTACAAAAACTAATAAATCTTCTAGCTGAGCAAAATCAGTTCCAGTTGCAACATTTAATGTAATAAATATCTTAAATTAAGTTTAACAGACAGACCAGATTTTGGTCTTTGTATTATTTGAAAACATAAATTTTTGTTTTATGTTGTATTACTATTTTTGTTTTTCATTTGTTTAGATACGGCCGAGAATATGCGGCAGACCCATATTTGGGACATGGGATTGGACCAGTGGCTGGTTTTGGGGTGAGTTTTATTTTTCCAGCTTGATATTACCCTAATGATTCGTTAACAACATTGTCTTTATTCTCCCCATAATATGGATCTAAAACTATTACGTAACATAAGGGATGATTTTGTGCTTCTTCACTGTGCCGTTTGGCAGTTTGTTTCTCATAATCCGATATCTTGTCCACTTCATAATTGTGATTAACTGATACTCCATGGTATAAGGAATATCATACATTCTATTGGATGAATTTAAAGGAAACGTTCTTGTATCTGACTGAATATTTGATAGATTGATGTGCACAACCCTGAATCAAGTGCAAGACTCACATTATTTTGCATGTTTGTCTTTTTTATTTTGCTGAAATTTTGATCGCCTCGTCCCAATTACTGCATGACATATCCTCTGTTTACACGTGGTTGCCTTGCTTGTTTCTTTCCAGGCAACCGTTTATGGCCGAGCAGCTGGTTACCAAAGGTATGCCCCTTACTGAAGCTGAGACTCTAAGGCAGAACACTAAAATCTTGCCAGCTAAATCTCCCTGTCTGGGTGTTAACGATGGATTCTGTGCTAGTCTTGATCACAAGCTTTTTGTTAGTTTTGTTTGTCAGCCATGCTAGTTGACAAATCCTTCTCATTGTTAATACCTGTGATTTGTACCTATCAGACTTACTGTCACTATACAGACATTTGCTGATACTTATAGGATAGTGGATGAGATTTTTACACATGGTGCTGTGTAGGTTTGACAATGTATAAATCCTGTTGCGATGTGTGATTGCCTGTCCCAGGTTTGTTCACTACAGAGCAGAATCCATCAATGACACTCAGTTAGCCTGGAGAATCAAGGTGCATGAAGACGGAATACTCATTTGTGGAGAGCTTTATGGTGACACTGCAGCCACTCATATCTAGTCATAGAATATCCCTTGTTAATATCGGAGCTAATTATCATCATGGACAGTATTTACATAGCTGTTGGGATTCGCAGGCTCGAGCAGGGATATATTTTATTGTATCATAATTGTGAATAATGAATCACATGGTTCTTCCAGGAAAGGACAATTTCTCATGTTTATAGAATTACATGTTTCGTCAAACCTGAGCTTCATAGGCCCAGGTGAAAAATTAGTTTCAGTGCGATAATATACCTGACCTTGTTGACATAGTAGTAAGTTACCTGTTAGGTTCCAGGTAATCACTGTATAGCAAACAACTTTTTATCTTGTTAGTCTTTTTAGCTCCTAATCAAACCTTCAGGGAAAACATATTCTAGAATCTCAATATGATTTTTTTTTTATCTTACTTCATAACGGCAATATTTGTGTCAATTTCACCAAGTAGATCAGGAATGATGTCAGCTGGAAATTTAACACTGAGGTTATTATTAAGTGTCGACGAGATGTCTGCCGTGCAGAACAAAGCAAATTTTACCAGATTTGGTCAAAATATTAATCATTTGTGGACCTGAAATCAAAATAATATTACGAGAACATGTAAATAAATGTAGCCCTAAAGTATTGAGGTGATAATCCTATTTATTGTCACAGTTATCACATTTGTTAGTGCTTACTGTCTTTTTATGTTGTTATTCAAAGCTGTTTCCAGTGAAATTTTGTCAAAGGTCACTTATTACTCCTGTCACTGGAAGAGCAATGATTGATTTTTTCTTTAATTTTTTTTATTATTGGATGGTAGATAGATGATAATTTAAATTCTTTCCTTTTTCTTTGACTATGCCCTTCTTTGGTAACTCTTCAATAACATTGTTGAAATGACCCCATTCTTGCCACTATTATATAATCATTGGTATTCTATAGGATTGCACTAATATGTCTGATTCTTAAAACGCATCAAGGCTGAAATTGGATGCATGGAAGCTTGAAAAAGTACCTTCTATTCCCTTCTACAGTGCTATTCATTGGTGCAAAAGTTTGTAAGATACCGATATGTTTATGCTTTTCATGTGCACAACAAAATGTAGAATTTACCTGAAGACATTTAAGATCTGTTTATGAATATCAATGCCTAGTCAACTTAATTGGAGCTAAATGGCATCATCAATTTGTGTACATACGCTCATCTATCCGTAGTGTAGACTTTTTGTAGTTTTGTCAAATTGCTGTTTTTTTTTAGAAACATCTGTGTTCTAACTGGTCAATGTATTGTTGCATTTTGTTAATCGATATTTTGTTTCACCATGAGGTGAAATTATTTTCCTTTTTTTACTTCTGGTTACTATTTATTATTATTGTATTTTTGTTCATATGCATATGGATAAATGTTGGTTGCCAACTTTTTACGCAAAGACTAACTATACTCAAGAACAAGGTGATAAAATCTTGAAAGATCAAAATGGTTACTTTTTAAACTACCATAAAGTCAATATACATTTGAGTTTTTTTACTTACAAAGAATATCTATATCTTTTATGAAATTAGCCAACTGAATTAGATTTTCAAGCAATATCTATTTTAGTCTGTTTTATGAAAGAACAAAGGTGCTTTAGATCTGATTTATTCATTGGTTTCACAACTTCTTTTATGAATTACTCTTAGTAATTTTTAACCCATGTTGTGGCATACAGGTATATGTTTTCTGTTTTAAACTTGAGTTTAACCCTAAACGTAAGCAATTGGTGCTTATTCCAATATCTGGCATACCTACATATATTTTCATTACTTTGAGAATTTTTATTGTCTGGCAATCTTCATCGTGAAATTCCCACACAACAATATGTGTATTTATAGGGGCTGGTTTTAGTCCCATTGTCAATTTTGTTATATTGTTTTATGTAAGCTGAAATTGTTTGTAGCCAAAGGGATGGGATGAAGCAAGGTATGAACTCCTGGATTCCACCCAATATATTACAGCATGAACAAATATGTGTTCTTCTGCATGGAGTGAGCCTCATGGCAAAACTTAAAACTAGTCACAGTTATTTGTTTACATTCTGGGTAAATTGCATGATTGGGAAGTCTTTATCACAAGACATGTTCTAGTTTGCATCCCCTAGGCACTTCATCTGTGTTTGCATTGTTCTTCTATTTCCATTTCATCATATTTAGCCTTGTTATATATCTTTTATCTTCCCACCTCCTGTGAAAGTAATGCTCAGTATCTCAATGTTATCATTGTCTGTCTTTGGGTTAGGTTCTATTTCATTTAATGTGACTCTAACAAAAAAAGGATGTCCTGGCCTCCTGCAAAAATCTTTCACCAAATAACTTGCCCTTGTTATTCACTACATACTCGACTTATTTTATAGGCTTAACCCTTGCTGAGTCTTATGAAACAAAATCCAAAGCCTTCCATTGTTTGGAAATATTGCCCATGATATTTCTGGACGTAATTTTGTTTTTAGTTTATTTGAAGTCTGAGCTAACAAGGGCAAACTTCATAATGATTGGCTTTGTTTTAGCCATCATGAACCCCCACAATCATCCAAGGCTCAGCTGTACATAGTTGAAACAACACAACATTAAAGTGTAATGATAGGCAATGACAAAACGTTTTCATCCTATACGATTTGTCTGGTTTTTAAAGCACTTTCATCAACGCTTTTGTTGCTCGTTTCAACTGATGTTTGGCTTGTATGTTATAACATGTTTAACCATTTTATTTCTTGCCTTTTCTCTGTATTAATGTATTCCTATACTCATAACTAGAAATATAAAGTATATTGTACACGTCTGCATTTATTGCAATAAAAAACATATACTTGGTGTACCCATATGAACTAGTCTTCCAAATTCATCTGTCGATCCTGTTTGTGGCAGGGAAAGGGTTCTGAGTAGATGGTTGTACAAGGCTGTTTGAAGCAGGAACACTATTTCTCTCATGACCCTTTCCAACAGCTACTTAGTTCGGGTGGTCGGGCAGATTTTAAGTGGTGCAGGCCCAATTCCCCGTTAACATACGTCTTGCCTGAATCGTCGCTTTGCCAGATCCGTTTAGTACTTATAATGTCTTGGAGATAATCATTGCATGCTGAATCAGAACTTTCCATTTAATAAAGATTTTTTTTTTCCTGCCTTGCATTTGATTTTGCATGAAGTGCTTGAGATTGTCAACATCGTGTGAGCTGTAGATTAGTTTGTATATGTACTTCACTGTGGGTACTATCTGATGTGTACTGTCGCAGCACGTTAAGTAAGCTGGTGTAGCTAATACCTGATACATTGTCATATCTGACTGATTTTGAGAAGACGGTCGAGTGACAGACATACAGCTGAACCTGCCATCAACGCGACCATGAAAACCGGGTTACCCTCCATGGCCTTATTGATTTCAGCTTCATCTTCTACAAAATTAAGATTAGTTTTATATTTTTCGAAACCAGTTAAGCGTTCTAGAAACGAGTGAGTATTTGAATGATATGTGTAAAATGACTGCTTAGCGGTGAACCTAACTGCTGTCTTACTTGTCGCCAAAAATTACCATTGTAGATATCTCAAAAACGTTTGAAATCAAAGAAGTAGTCGTATATTATGTTTGACTGCTGTATGACGAAATCTAGCCACCTGAAGTATTAAGATATGTGCCAATTTGACTTTACTTTATTTCCAACATTTGGTGGGTTTGTTTTTAAACCCATATTATCTACGTGCTTCCTATTCTGTAAATTTGAATCCCAGCTCGTGAATGTGACTGCATTGTTTACCAGTAAAACAGTAGACATATCGTCACGTGAAAAGCATCTTGATCGTTACCATGACATACTGGAACTGACTTCATTTTGTTGTCTTTATTGTTGATAATAGTGACTTTGGATCACAAATTCCATTTAATGGTTTATTTGTTCGTTGTATAATAAACTGAAGTTTTCTGGTTGAGGATATGGAGAGGTGTTCAGATATTGGATCGTTTTGATATAAATGAAAGCGAGAGAACGATTTTAAAACGTCTTCCACCAGTTAATGTAAGAAATGACTCTCAACTTGTCGCCAGTGTCCATGTAGACGCCGAGTGACATGTCTGTGGGGGAATAAATATGTATTTGATACATGACCTACAGTTTTGTTTGTTGTGAATACACCAAATGCATGATGATTTAGGGCTAAATAATTGGCTGTTATCTCACTGTTGAAGTGAACAAAGTGACGAAGCCTTCTTCATATCTTTCGAATAAGAAATTCAGTTATTGGGGTTTTTGTGGGTTTTTTTTTACCATAAAATGATAACTTTATTACCGATAAGCTTTTGATCGTCTCGTTGCCTCTTCAAACCTTCAATAAAGCGAAAGACTACTTTGGCGATACCTGGACCTACTTCAAACAAGCAGAGCTGGAAGTCTAGCGGAGGAGCCATACCTAGGACGAATATCAGTGAAATCGTATAATGACCAAGTTGTGCATATCGGAACATCTTCGACACTTTCCGTACCGGCACACTTATATCTGAGTATTTGGTTAAAACCCGAAGAAGGCTTACCTCCATGACGTCATGCTCATAAACCTAGTACCATTTTGAACGTGTCAATGTGATATTAGCTAAAACAGTGTGAATTGTGCGGTCGTAGCAAGACAAATTACAACTGTATAAATACACTGGGACTATGCTTTGAAGTCATTCATCTGTACATTTCCTTTTTCCCTTTTTAAAGATACCAGTGACCCAAATCAAACAAACAAACTATAAATATACTAACAAGTTTAATTATTTTTAAATGAATGAAATTGTTAAATATTATGATGACCTACATAACACAATTTCAAATTATTGTGCGCCTGCAAAGTAGAGCCCCTTCGTCACTTCCTGGTAAGACAGTAATGGTGCGGGTACTTTTGTAACCCACAAATACCATCTTGCTTTTTAACACAGACTGAAAAC
>JARFOD010000012.1:1509758-1533187 GCA_031763545.1 Mopalia muscosa | reverse complement strand
TTCACCCCCCCCCCCCCCCCCCCCGCCGTCACTTTAATTTCAATGTTATAACTCTTCACTGGAGTGTGGAATACGTATTTCATTGTATGTATGGACTTGTTTACAGTGTTGTGACAAAGTTGTGTTAGTTTGTATCGTATCCATGGCGTCAATTTGACGCTTCTGCTACTTGGAAGAAACCCGGGACTGGTCATTTAACGTCTGTCTACTGACAAGACAGACAATACTATCTCTACTTCTGATCCTGACACCAGTTGTCTCGCCTTAAACCAATGACCTATAGACGGATTATAAATAGTGCCTACCAATAAACCCAGCCACCAGCCATCTCATGATAACAACATTATCTGTCAACTTGACTTGGCTCCTTCCAAGTCCCTTATCTTCTTGTAAGCTGAAGAATGAAAAGATTGATGACCAACTTAAGTCAGTCTATTCGTCATCTAAATGAAAAGTCACTGGACTCTAACATTTATTTGACTCCCACTGTTAATAAATATCAATTGAACTAAGTATAGCCTCACCAAAATTGACACTTTATTACCTTTGAACTGAGATAGGGGATTTCTGAAAATTGTATAGACAATAAGAGCTGAAATGGTAGTAATTTACATGTATCGTTTGTTGGGGTCGTAACTTTACTCTTTATATCAATCGTCAACTTGGCTAGTTACTGAGGCCAAATGGATGTGACTACTACATGCTAACGTTTCGTTATTTGTATTCACTTTTGTAGCTTGATTGTAATTCGGAAAATTGTGAAAGTTATCAAAGTGCCCTTTTTCTTAAAAAAAACACTACCTTTAATCAATAATTAAAGAGTGTTGTGTGTTCAAATTTCCACACTCATCTACAAAATTGCTTTACAAATCCAGTTAGTTTAAGTTGAATAATTTAACATTCTAAATTCAGGAATCGGGTGTCTAAACGAAACGGAAAAAAGATACAAACAAACTATATCCTAGAGAATAGATTGCTTATTAAATTTTAAAAAAAAGATCTATCCAAATTATATCTTTGATATATCTTGTATGGTAACAGTTTGTTTTTTTTATGCATTTGTCATGGTTATACCACAGTTCCCCAAACATGCAATTTCTTACTTACGGTTGTCAACCATGATAGAAAACTTTTTTTCTATCCCTTCGCTTAAAATGTGATAAATATATATATAGAGAGAGAGACCTATTTGATTCCAACTTGTAAGTGTAATATATGTAGTGTTGGCCTTCGCTTGTGTTCAGGTAGGCTCTTCAAACCTACTCAATAAGAATTGTTGTTCAGGGTAGACAACTCGTCTTGATCAATAACTACTTGCTGTAATAACATAAAAGATTCATTCGAGTAGCATCCCAAGAAGGATGTCTATTTATAAGAATGCTGATTTTTTATTAACATCTTTTTATCACTGCAAGCAGAGCTGTGCATTATTTATTACATGAAGCCAGAATAGTAGAGTGAATGATGTTTAATATGACAAACAGAGAGTTCCAAGAGGAGATAACGTAAATGATTTATTAAAAGATGACGCGGTAGTTCTCTTATATCTCCTATAGCATTGTTATGAAGTGATTCGTATCTTACGATTATCTGTATGTTTAATCAAAACTCTCCATATCTATCGAAAACAGCTCCCAAGTGATGAGTTTTATTATCAAAACACTTCTCCTCTTATTGATTGCAATGACAAAATGACGAACATTTACTGTTTTTTACGCCATCAACAGATCACTCAATACACCGATATTATTCAAGGAAAAGAGAAACGCAAATATTAATAAAAGCAATGAGACATTGGAAATTCATGTCACTGGTTTTCTTGGCGAACAGAGCCAGTGTTTGTAATGAAATCAGTTTAACGCGCCTACCAGCGTTGATGTTTGGTCTGCAAATAATACGGGTTGGTTTAACGGACTCTCAGCGGAATGCAAACAAATCGCCATTTTATCGTGTTATTGGAAATCGTTTTGATTATGTGTCAGTGGCTAAGGTATTTGATTTCTTCATACCGATAGGCAATTAGTAGTGTTTTCCCCCCACATCCGCCATGTCTCAATAAGGCGGAGGGGTTAGGACCACATGTTTCTCTACTCAGATAGAGCTTTATGATTAGAGCATAAAAATTCTATGATCATAAATTCAGTAAAATGTGCATCGAAGACGAGGCAAAATACATAAATATCGTTGATCATAGATTTTCTAAAAGCAGGATGATAGTTTATGTCAATTTTATTATCAATGTTTTTGCAATATTACCCTCATCATTTAAGCCTAAGACATATTTCAATAATGTGATGCGTTAAGAGGACTTTTTTTTTATAGCAAATTGACTTTGACACCGGGTGTTAACATTAACTCAAAGTCTATATTTCCTTTGAAATTATAGCTATATGCATTATAAATACAATTTTATACGAAGAGATACCTTGGAAAAATTTTGCTGAAGACATTGGTATGGAGTATTATTAATAAAGATGAATAAACAACGAGTTTAAATATGATTTCGTATTGTAGGGGCATCTCGCTGAGCAATGTCAATTTTCTAACCGGGATGTTATTTCACAGAAAACGTATCAGGGTGTTTATCTGATTTGCAGCAGAGTCTGAACCCAATCGTCCAAGCGACCACTGGCTGATGTGAGAATCGCAATTCAATTCCCGTTGCCTAATCTAGAAAATAGGATTATCTTTTGGGCATTGGCGCATTGGGATTGAGTTACTAAGTTTCTAATTGAGTTAGCGATCACGATTGGGAATACAGAGTTTCCGATTTGGAGAAAACGTAACGCTCATTGAGGTTTTTATTTGTAGAAATAAAGGATATTAAGCTTCAAATTTATCTTTGGAGTCCAATAAATAAGAGTCTTTGATATATTAATTTGCCTGAGTATCCCAATTTCAACCTATATTGCAGGACTGGTGTTTTATTAGTTACTATCTGTTCAGGGGAATTCTGTATTTGAATCATCCCACACAGATAGAATTAGAAGCATGGAAGTAAAGTCTATTTGAAGCAGTAACACAATTGGTAAAAAAACTACATGTATTAAATAGAACACTTGACATAGTGGCTGGCTTCTGCAACCGAACGGAATTATTTTATATGACAAGCTATAAATGATTAAAACCCACAATGGTTACACTTCATATATTAGCATACAACTATAAAATTCCACGTATATGGCATATCTGTAGACATTTTAAACGAACAGAATTTATCTATGGTAGTCTAAAATGAACCAATGCAAGCTATCGGCTGTTTGGATATAGCAATCTCACCAATTACACACTAAAGGGGCAATGGTGACTTTGCTATGTTATTTTTATCCGTCCCAAATCATGTTGAATTTCACAATACTTTGTCAATATGTTGTTGCCTGCAAATAACATTGAATGATAACCCTGGTTTATGTGGAATCCAATCCTCAGAAGGATCGAAGCCGTGTCTTTAATAGTGGATAATGTGTGCACTTACTAGTCCTATCTCGATGTCCCGTTCAAAGGTTAGAGTACGTCTGTCGGCCATAAAGTATATGATTGAGTCACATGATGTGGCTTTACAAGGTTTACTCCTGTGTGAATTAGTCAATTCGTCCGCAAACAAGCGAAATTACATTGAGAACGACGTTAAACGCCAATCCAGTAAACAAACAAACCAATCCTCATAAAGACGGACATGCGCTCTCTTTACAAGCCAATGAATCGTTCATTCCTGATACGTACATGTATATATTAACGTTCATCAGATTTAATAGTATATCCTTTACCATAATTTGTTTCATTGGAGAATAGTTTAATATAAACCCAGTGACGGTATTATTCGGAATATTCGACAACGTGAGTAGCCATATATATATATTACTCTTTGACTCCGATTTGCACGATAGTTTTGTTGAGCATTAGTGTTTGTAAGAAGTATTAGCAGTTTCAAAATCAGTTTAAAATGCCAGAGAGATTTTATCTTCATGACTAGGCCTACTATTATAATTTTGTAAATCTTGGGGATCAAATTAACGTACAGTCTGAGCCATGTAATAGTGTTTCTGGAACATTTCATAGATCATATAAGAATTGGACCTCTATTGCTACCTACAACGAAAAATGGCACTCTTTCCCAAATTCCGAATGCTGGCGTCGAACTTAAAGAGAAATTTGGTTATACTTCAAGTTATCCCAAATATTCCTAGCTCAATACTTTTCGATAAGATCGGGCCTGAATCGCTCTAGAAGACGAAATGTATTTATCTAAAGTCAGTGCGGTATTGATTTGTATTTAAGGTCGTCTATAAAGTCATCATTAGTGTGTGATCAGTCAAAGAAGCTACAATTGACAAAAAACATCCTGGTCTCAAGAGATCTGCAGGGGAACTTCCAAGTAATTTATCACCCCTACTTACTGGCGAACTGTACCGCGCTCTTCGTGTACCAAAAAAACTGCTCGACTTTGAAAACACACGTCTATATAATCATTCCTCTTTTTCCAGTACGACACGTTTGAAATTGGTGGCCTTTGAGAAAATAATAAATAATGGAACAACGATGTAAAGGAGATGGAATCGGTCAGGAGTTGGATTTATCATAAGAGTTCCCGAAGACGGATGCCTTTTCATCATTGTCCCTCCTCATTGCCTAGAGATTAGCCTTCTTTGTCAGCTCACCCCAAGGGACTTTAGCTAGTTTAATCATTGATCATTTCAAATTGACTTCATTTATGCTTCTTGAGTATTGTATTTGGCCAGCTCTGGTATCCTTAATCTTACTCCTCGTCATTTTCTTTTCTTCTGCAGTCTTGTTTAAGGAGAACACAAGACCAGTTAAGCTGGATTCTAAACGACGGTGCACAAAGCCATTGATCATTCGGAACCCTTACAAAGACATGCAAAGTAGACCTGGAGACATACAAAACACACTGATGGTTGGTATTTAGCCTTTGCGTATGAGCTAGGTTGTTAAATAAAACCAAAGGGCCTTTTACCGGAGAGCTAAAATCTATATCTGTCTACTGGATATAATCCTACAGATGTCCAGTATTGAGCCACTTAAAATGTTTATTTTTCGCATTGAATTAGTTTTTCTGTAAACAATGATTTATAAATCAAAGCGATTATATAAATTATTATTTGTTTAACATAATCTTTCGATTTTAAACGTGTAATTGATTGCTTATTTAAAATCTCCATGTTAAGGCTCCATACCCGGAATATGGAGATTGCATTTCGTCTTGTTGCACTTACGAACAAAATCTCACATGCTTCCAAATCAGCGGTGGCTACACAATAAAACACACCGAGATATGTTCAACGGAAGGCAAATGGGAGAGAAGCCGGAACTGATATAGGGGAATGAGAATGTTGTCTGGAATTTACCATTGATAACGTATAGTAAAAAGAGACGTGCGCGCACTAGGGTCACATGGGACAAATAAAGACGGCTTCCATTAGAGAGGCCTAACAGTAGTATCGATATTGAACATTAAAGCAAAACAGGACTGTTTAGAATGCACTACAGAGAACAGAGGTTCAAAAGACAAGGCAAATATGTCATATCGACTTGTGTAGCTTGCTAATGTAAGTATGGTAACTTATTGTTCTTGTGCTGGGAAATTAATCAAAAACTGCTTTTAACATCCATCGCTAGAATGACAGCTCCTTGATGAAGAAGTGCTATTTTTAGATAGCCTTGCATTTCACGCGAAGAGAAAAAAAATGCACAAACGGTCTGCGTAAAACATTAAAACATCTTTCCAACAGCCCGCAATTTGTACATGTCGATAGTCTGCATAGGAAGGTTTTACTTTACGCCTTACCTCTGTTCCAATACGCCACATATTCCGTTGTAAAAATTATAAACACACAAATACCAAAGAAGACAGCGCAATGGATCCTTTTATATGTATCGTGGTTGAGGGTTTTCTGTTCAACACTAGAAATAATATTGACAGCATGTATAATAGTTAAACATAAAACGAGACTGTGTGGTGTTAGGATAGAAAAAAAAACATAATAATATTCATATCAAGGAGAAATTCGTTTAATAAAATCGAAAGCCAGTTTTGACGTTAAACTTTTGCTCTATATAAGATTTCTCTGTTGTTTTTGACATAATTATCACCATTTTTCTTTATTACATGAAAAGTTTAGTTATATTTTCATCTCTACTTCGAGGTGCCAATTCAGGATACAATGACACAAAAAGCCTTTTCACGCCATTTTGACCGACTTGTTGAAAAGCCTAATGATCGATTGGCATGATGTTGCGTCGATGATGCATGCAGTTACACGTCGCTGCCGGCAGTATGTAACAAACTAATTATGAAAAATAGCAATTGTCAATATGGTAACTAAAACAGTTTGCTTGCTTGCATCGGTGCGCTATCAATAGACACTTATTCCAAGAGAGCATGGCTGTAAGGGCAGTATAATAACTTTGCCTTTCTGCCTATGTTGTATTGACTGGGACGCTGACAAAGATCCACGGCAGACTATAGCATAGCACCTTGTTCACTCACTGCCTATCCAGCGCTACCATTTGCCCAGGCTCAGTTGACTCGGTGAAATTAACGACCCATTAGCTATTGGATACTTAAACACTGATATGACGTGTTTCTCTGGCTCCCAATGTGTTTTCGATCTAATCTAAATCTTATGAATTTTCATCCGGAAACAGAGGTTATTTTCTCTCGCAGAGACAGGTCAACCCTTAGCTCGCTAACATCTAAAAAGGATTAACACCCGAGTTTTGATCAACTTAATGTTATTACCCTTTTAACTCCTCCCGGAACTGCGACTGCATTATAAAATTTCACTCATTTGACACTTGTTTTCTTTGAAAGGAACCACTGTGTGATGTGCTGATGTGTTGCGTTCTTTCCACCACGTGACTGTACTCAAAATCCTAAACAACGAACATCCATTGGAAGCAGCCATGGTGCATGCAAAAGAGAAAAGTAGGAGAAACGCGTGATGGCTACCCGACGACGGGAGTCCTTCGCCACCCAGCCCACAAGTTAATCAGCCAGCCATCTCCAGCCTGCCTTCTCACCTCGCCAGTCGACAGACCGTGGCCAGGGGAAATATGAGCCCTAAACAGTTTAAATATTTCAGGAACTGGATGTAAATAGTTGATGGAAGCTCTGAATATCACAGACTCTGAGACTGTAGTGGAATCAGTATTTCACAAGGATGGCCTCAGGTCGTGTCGGATATGCTTCTCTCTTATTCTTCGCAATTCAATTCTTGGTCTCAGGTAAGTGACATAGCATTACGTTGTTATTATCGTTATTCAATCAACGTCCACTGATGTATCGAATTTCTTTCTGAATCACGTAAATTCCGTGCCAGTTAGGCCACTCTGGTTACACAGTGACCCACCTATTGTTTTGACATATTTTAACCCTTTAATTCTTCACAGAATTTGTCATTTTAAATTGTCACCATATGTTATGGCTAATGCTGATATATACAATTTCCAAAGCAACCAGGACAATAACGGCCACACTCGCCACACTCCGGAACATATAACGTTACCATTTTAGTCTGTGCCGATGTTTGTTGTTGTAATAATTTTGTCTGCTCATTACACTCCTGTAGATAAGTTAAATAACTAAGGCTTTTGTCCCATTTTGTACCCAAAAAATATGCGCAATATGACGTACTACATATGGGCGTGCATAGCAATAACAAATTGCATTAGTTGTGTGTGTTATAGATTAAAATTATATATACATTCAAATGTTTTGCTTTGTAATAAACTCACTTAGAGGCAGAGGTTCAGTACATTTATGGTTTAGCTCAATGTTCATCTCAAGTTAATATTTATCATTCTAAAACCAAATTAGCAATGAACATAAAAAGTTATTGTAGGGCAAATTGAAAGAAAAGATTGGTGTAGGAGCATGGAGTCGGAGGTGAAAATAAGTAGGACGATGGAAAAGAAAATTGGTTATTACCGTTTGACATTTCCAACTGGTCCTCGTTAGAATTTGTTATACGTTCCTAAGGAACACTTCTCAAGAAAAAGTGTGTGGCTTTACTGAAAATATTAGTATTCGTATTTTGTATAAATTTGTGTTTCTCCGATGTAAAGTCTAGTTGACAATAGGAAATCAGTGGCATTGACAGCTGGACGCCAATGGGGAACTGATATTAATGGTTAATTGAGGGTGAGATTGACCGCGTCTGTCGATGACAGACTCAAAGTTATTTGTCCCTACACTCGCTTGTGTGCACACTTACTCGACTAAATCTATTTCCTCGCCGAAATGAACGGTGCAAATGGCAGTTTACGGTAATAATGCGTGAACGGCAGAGGCAAATTAAACTCCTACTGTGAACATCAACGCCGAATACCAAAAGCCCACGGAACAATTATACGGCTTGTAGAAAAGTAGCCCTGGCAGACATTCCAACATGTTGTAAAGAGGAATAGGAGCTAATAAGGGAGTCCAAACAGCTCGTCACCTGGTCGGCTCATCAAGACAGTTGATGTCTAAGCCACCGTGACAGTCGCACTATCTCTGAGGAGATTTATGTTCCTTAGTCCTAATCTCCACAAACATGATATGGAAATGATGACGTTAGATTGCAGTCTGCTGCAATAGTTTGTCCAGGATGACTCTCGTGAGAATTTACGGTTTATAGCTCCTTTCCTGATAAGGACATCGCTACCAAACGATGCTAACTCTTTCTGATGACCAAATCTTGTCATTCCTGATGCTTTGTGCCAATTATGTACAATTTACACGTTGCATCCGATATCATGCCAGATTCCTGGTATCTCTCGGCCAACCTCTGATATTTCCATGGTGTAATATTTATTATCTAGTAGAGATCTGTTTTTAATAATTGAACACTATGGTCTCATAGCAAGATTAAAATAAGGTTCAAACCAAACACAAGCAATCAACAGGATATCTTTGAAAAAACCTTATTGTATTAACTTGGCTTCTTAAATGTTCCCCGGTATATTTTGCAGCTAATTCTAAGCAAAATATAAAAATCGTAATATAATGGAATAACTGGCATGTTCAAAACGGGAAAATCCATTTCCAATGCAACAGTGTAATTGTATAAATATGTTTAAGGCAATTTGACATTTGTTCAAATTAGAGTGCAAACATATTGATCTATAGTAAAGTGGATTTGATAAAAATTTAATATCGATTGGATTTTAGATTCATGGTGGTGTTCCTATTTCATCATTATTTTGTGACCAAATAAAAGTATTAAACAATTATAATTGGAAAACTCTCGACAGGATTGCAATTAACTCAATATTTAAATGATGTAACATCCAGGCCCTTTTTCGTTTTACGTGCATGTTGAAGGTTTAATGTCGTCAAAGGTACAACAGTTGCTTCTTTTGGGAGTGGGTGGAAGAAGCTTCGGGTTCCTCCAAATTAGTGTGTAGAACTTATCTCCAGATTGCAATTTGGGCCTGAAACCCAAACATGGGAGCTTTTTTCTCAGAACATACACAGAAAAGTAGTATAATTTGATTGACATACTGGTTCAGGAATGAGACAAGCGCAATATTTTTTATGCACGTTGTCATGTGTTTGTAGAATAACAAATATTCAATATTATTATCGGACACTGTGTTTACCTAACCTACACAAATTGTTCGATCTAGATATATCTAGATTTATATAAATACAGAGCAGGAATTGTCTGGATTATAATGTTTCAGTATTTCTATTATACCACACAAAAAGCTAAAAGCATTCTTAAAAGTGCAACTTCCTTTGTTGTGGTGATGAAAACTGAACTGGACGTATTTTCGTCTGCGTTTTGGAGAAATCTGACCCAAATAGTCCATTTATCTGATGAAAGTTATATAATTTATACAATTGGCAACGGTAAATCAAGTCAATGCTCAAGAGTTGTTTTGATGATTATATTTTTCATATAATTATTCCAAAAATCGCTTAAACTATTTTATTAGTATCACACACAAAAGTAGGTCCATGCATGACATTTATTTGACAATTGACTTGCAGATCACACTGACAGTATTGGACAAAAAACTAAATTGTTGCCTTTTTTAATTACTCAACTACTCAAATGTTGTGAAATATGTTATCCGTACATCAATAATCTACTTGCATACATCATTTATACGCCACCATCACTCACGAGGCTGCGGCTAAAATAAGGAAATATATTGAAGAATCTGACGTGTGCAGATAAAGATACGACTATGCTTGACGTCATCTAAGAAGCAATTTTTCTCTCGGTTCAAGATTTATGTGTCGGACTCAGGTGGCATTCACACCGTAACGTTGGAAAATGTTATAATTCCGCATGGACCATTTCTGTCGGCTGTTTTTTGTATTAGTCATGACAAAAAAAAGGATTTTCCTGTACGAAAGTCCTCATATATTCCATTGTCGGGATTCTCTGTAGAGAAATGGGAGGGTATTTATTTCCACGTATTGTTGACAAATTATCCAGTTAATTCCAGGCCTTACAGTTGTGTGTAATATTAAATGTACATGACGTGTCAAATTTATAACTGTTCAAGCAACTGGTTGTTGTTTTGGTGAGGGGTGAATTCACAAAAAAGATAGGAAGCAATGTTTGGAATTGCATTATCGTTGTTTTTGGGACACTACTTATAAATCGCTTGTATGCAAAACATCATTGATATTTGATTTGAACAGAAGTGATTTTATATTCTATCATAGTATACATTTTCAAAAACGATTTTAAAATTAATTCACTGATATTGCATACGATAATTAACTTCATGTACTTTATGATATATTCTTTAATTATAAGCAAATAATTATACATACAATGTATATAGTGTATATCGTGGAACAAGACAGGTTCCATTTAAATAGATTCAGTACGATGAAAGTCACCCAGCCTGGTCAAAGCAGGTGGACTAGCAAATTGATTCACCAAATATAGTTCCAGCCGAGAGATATTCCACCTGTCAAGAGAAATCAAAGTGTCAATACATCTCCCCAGTGCTTTCTTCTTTTGTCAAGAGGATCAATCACCACACCAAACCGCCCGTCAACTTTCCTTTTACAGTCATCGCAAGCGTGACGAATTTTCATAACTGATTCTTAGGCACAAAATCAAACACAACAGCTCTGTTTATTCTGGATGTTGTAAGACAGGGTTAGTGTTGTTTTGCCTTCGTGTCAAGCAGAGAATTATCAGACCTGCACAAGGACGTCGGCTGTAGTTCTATGCTATTATTTTGTCGTCAGTTCTTAGACTATATTGCTATGAAGAACTTAATATTTTATGTGGTTTATTAACGTTAAACTATAATGGAGTGAGAGTTCAATTTGTAGCAAATTGTTGTTCAGTTATTATAGTAAATATATTTTAAATAAATTGCGTTCACAGCTCTTAACAGTTTTTGTTGCCAATAACAAAATATAAATAACATTTACTTCATTGCCTTAAGACATTTACTAATAACTTGAGATCTTATTCACTACTTACTCCCAGAAAACGTACAACATGTCTGTTCAATAATGAGACACTTTTACATGGATATATTTCTAAAAGCAGTCACACTGGCACAGGGATGTAAATCATGGATATATATATATATAGTAAATCAACTTCTCTATATTTTTTCTACATTGTATACTTTTGTTTTAATTTAAGTATGTTCACACTTAACCATTATTTTATAGCGGTATAAGCAGTATTGTGTCCTCTAAACCTATTAAACACAGCCAAATATATGCCACACAATGTTTTTCATTTTCAGTGGTAACGTTAAAATCAAAAGTTATTTAATGGGCATAGCTATCTTGGAATATATTGAACTAGTGTGGAGCTATTGTAACTCAAAATAATTTAACGACCGTGTTACCTAGACCGTTACTTCCCTGGTCAGCCTTCGAGACGTAATGGACGCCGCTGTTATTTCGGAACGTTTATGTGTTTGGTTTTGTTTGATTTAATCAAAAGACAAGACAGGAATTTTATAGGTCACCTCTCATGATCAGTATTTTCTTTAATGTCCTAAATCTGCTCCTGAAAAAAATTATTTGTTGTTTTATTTTTAACACATAATGCACAAATTGTTATCAAAATTAAGTGAAAATATCAACTGCTTTATAGCATATATCTAGAAAGCTTTAGCCTTTAGACCACTGTTTTGTTATAAAAACAGACACATCACCATCGGTTGATGTGGGATTGCTGCACGCCTGACATCAATAATTGTTCAACACGCCATTCCTTTTAGAGCCAAATTGTATCTTACCAGCCAAAGGTATGTGTTAGCTGAGAATAACAGGGCAGGTTAATTTTTACTGGTATCAGCTGGTGATTGATAGTAGTGACGATAGCGTGCTATTTTATCAGATCTGACACTTTCGATTCACCTCTATTGATCCCCATTTTATGGACACCACTTTGCATTTTTTAAAGCCAGAGTTTCTTAACTACGGTTTGACACCTTAACTCAATGTAATCTGATAAACAGGCTGTAGGGCGTAAACTCTGGGAGAATTATGCCATCAGGCTATTCTTCGAAGTATTTTTAATCTTTCACACTGTTTCATTCCAGGTGCGCCCATGGCTCTCTATAAACATACAAAGACAGAAATTAAATAACTCTTGTTCCAGAACAGAACATGAACATGTAGGGATAAGATACAAGATACAGGTATACCTGTGTACGAAATGACTTCACAAAGATGATCGATATAGATGCAACGAATGTACCAAAACACTAATTTAATTAATAAATATGGCTATTACACAGCCAGTCAGATAACACACCAATTCAAACTGTTATGAAAGGCAGTTGTTTGTTTTCCACTGGATTGGTTGGTGCTTAACGCCGTACTTAACGTTGTTTCACTTATATGACTTATTGGTGAAACACCAGGATTTCATTTACTCCTATGAGTGGTCCTTTCTCCATTTTGTTTTGCGGCAGATGTCTTAGTCTATCTCTTAATCTGTTTTTATTTGACGTCATGTTTGGAATAACTCAAGGCTCGTCCAATTATTTAAAATATTTATTTTAAAATGTCATAGAAAATTGGAGAAATTATTGTGATTTACGAATCATGTTAAGTACAATAATATTGCTTTCGTGAATGGTTGAGAGGACAACCCACGTTTCGCGTCTGGTGTGTCATCTCTTTCGCCACTCACGCGAGCATTATTAACGGTACTAAAACATCGCTCTGCAATATCGCCTATCTGTTTGGTATATAAATGTGTATGGAGTCCTTAGAGTTGTCGCGTAAATCAACTGCGCTGTCAGTTGCAGTCATTCACTTTCACAAAGTTGCATAATAGCGACAGTTGGGTTTTATTTTGCCCAGGTGCTCACATAGCCGATGTGTTAGGTGCATAGATTAGGCGGACGGATTTAGTATAAAACCATTCAACCTTTCAGTTAACTCATCATCTGGAATTCATTTTTATTTAAAGTAAAACGGTTACATTTTTTAAATATTCAGACAGCAAAAAACATTTCAACGGCGGAAACAAGTAGTTATATTTCATGGGAATTGTGTAATTGAAAGTTAAAATGCTGTATATGTTCATATTTTCTCTCGAATGGTAGCTATAGCCTACCCCACTAGTAATGTCGTATTTCCGGAGTTCTGTATACATGCACAAAGGAATTCTAAGGATATAAAACAATCAACTGATCCAATACAATGGGTGACTAAATCTGAATATTGTATATACTATTTATATCATGTGACAGTGTAATCGAACGTTATTCCAAATGGTTTTCGTCACTTGCTTCAACTGCACATCGCTAAGTATTCTATTAAAAACCAGGCACATACAAATACTAGCAGATCAGCTTATATGACAGTATTGTTGCTCGGGATATAAGTACACAACATACTAGTACATTGGCCACATTTTTATAATAGACTTTTAACTCCTAAAACCAACTAATTATCGGTGCCATAACCGTACGTTTTATCGCGTAAGATGGTGAGTATTTTGCGCTTGTTGATAATTTATTCGTTTAAACAGTCAACGTAGGTCCTACGAATAGTGAAGCAGACCGACATAGCAAGCCTAATTTTACCCAATCATCAACGGCGATTTCGTTATTTTCTTTGAGTTAACCAGAAGTACCGTATGGTTTTGTCTAGTGTTACGATTATATTGTGCTCCTAAGGTTCGGCATAAATCTGCGTTGCTTTATTGTGTATGTTAATTGAATGTATGTTTCGGAATAAACCATGAGAAGTTATACACACTAGAGTGATCCACGGATACCTCGGTCTATATCACTCCTGTGGGTCTGCATTACTCTGTATACACAGCATCGAAAGGACATAACCGCATAATATGCAGTCTTATGAATATATTATGTTAATCAATATACACACATGTGTCAATATTTATAATCTACTGAACCCAACTACCATCGGCCATTCCTTTGAGGAAAGACGCGCAAATCCGACAACAATGGCCAACTGTACCTTCACTAAAGCCAGTCTTTCTAACCCACATATCTCTGAGCAAGAACATAACATAAACCTTAGTCATAAGTATTTCAAATCTGTTTTAAAGAATTAACAATACAAATGGAGGAGATATGAATAAAACTTGTCTTATCTCTAACGGCAATGATTTGTTAGCGCCACAAAGTACAAGGGCAATGAGGTAACAAACACTGATTAATTTTGTGATATCTATATTTATTTATATATTATGTATATCCATGATACGCATTCAATATTACTAAAAATATGCTTTTAATATTGCTCAAAATACGCTATCACCAATGACAACATTTATCCACATTAGTTCATTGATATGAATACTGTGTGTAGTGTACCCAACATCCCTATAGAAATGATTAGCTTCACATCAGATTTTCTCACTTCGTTTATTCAAAATATATCCAGATTTACTAAGTATGATTTGGGTATAAATTAGATTAGTGGCATGTATTATGACAATCTCCGCATGCAAAAGTGGAAAAACAACCAAGTTTACAAGTAAGAATTCTTACATTTTAAAATCAAGATAAACGATATAGTTCACAATGAATCTAGATGAGAAGTTGCAACCATTCGATATACATATTGTTTTGGGTTTAGACAATTATATTTTGACACAGTCTATCTGTTGACTGGACGAAAATATTTGCTTAACTACATTTCCCTTTGGTATCAATTCCATTATATCCTCACATGTATTTAGCAAACGCGATCTACATTTTTTGTTGCTATCAGCGACTGATTGACAGTTAAGAAGATGTGCTTTGTCTGTGGATAACAGCATAAAATATTTTTATACCAATGAAATACCAGAATTTTCTTTACCCATAAAGCTGATATTTTACTGCAATGTAATACCACTTTTTGTTATTACTCTCTGAACTTTGACCGGATTACAGCACTTTTTGGATTGACGTCTACACATTCCAGTTTGACAGATTAAATGGAGTATTTTTTTTGCATACTGTACCAGTATACAAACATGGGTATAGTGAAATTGACCAGGTCAATTGATTTCAACAAGTCAGAAAAAAATGAGTTGATACATTAAATACGAAAAAGTCATGCTTGAAGCTGTTGAGCGTCACCAGCATCGTGCTCTAACAAAAACCGAATTACGTGTGTGCAAGTTTTTAATCAAAAATGGTTCTTCATAAAAAGGACAGTCGGACAGATAATTACTGACAATCTAATTGGAAAATATAAAAGAAATTTAAATATTGTAAGTTAGCAAAAACTGATATCTTTTTAATGCATTCAACATTGGTAAATTATGGTTTTATTCATTCAGGCGTAAGAATATCGAAGGGACTACACAGTTCAATTTTGACATTTGCGAGATAACATGAGATAACATTTGATCGGGGAATTTGACGGGGAGTTTTTATTTTATAGTTGATATAAATAATAAATAGAATATTACACAGGTACGTTAAAATACCATTAATATTGCATGGCAACCATCCAATCGAGCAATATTCATGGTATTCAAACTTCACTGTGTTATATGCTCTATTTATTCATTACCAGCATCGTTATCAAGCATCGTGAATAAAATTGAATTTGTATATTCTGTTGTTATCTATAGACAGGCCTTTGTTTTATTAGCTCAACCAAATAATGATTGACAGCTGTAAAGATAGCATGTTATTAGATGAGAGCCATCAGTTTCACTACATTTAACATGGCTTTCCACTTTTGGACATCATCAGGGAAACTGTTGTTGAGCTATATTTTTGCCACGGTTTTACACCTAAACATCGTGTAACTTAGTTAACATATGGAAGGAGCATACAGCAAATAGATAATATTGACAAACTATTCTATGTGAAGTCCAAAATCTAATAAAGGTCTTCTATCGAAACCCTTAGAGACTGTACGATCTAAAAATGATTAAATTGGTGTGAAACGGAAAACTAAGTCTATCGAGGAGAAGGAAAAAAAACCAACAAACAAAATATATGAAAAACAAATGAACTCAATACAGCTTGGTGTCTTTATACTTTGTTTTACATTTAACATTTGTTTATCAACCAATAGTGTTAGCCGTATAGTCATCGATAAATGGTGGAACGGTGTTCGAGGACTCGAGTAACTGTCCTTGACTAACCATGTTCATTTACAACACCTGACGGTTTAGAAACAAAAATGCCCAACTTATTATTTCAGTAATTGTCGAATTAAAAAAACAAACTCATGTTAATCATTTCTGAGCATATTAAAACTATATATGAGTAAAACGATAGTAGTAAGTTACATGCTGTGGCATGCCAACATATTTTAACGTTATTTATGATTTTGCAATCAATATATTCCAGTCATCTGATGGCAAGAATGTTGAAAACAATATCGCATTGTGATGCTTAACACGTTACCCTAAATGTATCCTATGGGGTACTAATTTAGGAGATTAAGCCTTCAAATTCGAAAGTTTCAATTGAAACCTATTTTTGCTAATAGAATTTCGCTTGGTGGATATTAAGTTTTATACATTTATTTTGAATAGGTGTAAACCGATGCAGTTGTAATGTTTTCTGGGAGAACTGATTCACATGGATGGCATTTATGCAGGTTGATTAGAATTTTGTCAGAAATAATGTTTAGTAGAAAAACATGTCATTATTATTTCCTATTAGATATTCACCTTTGCTACATGCAAGTGCACATCGAAATTATAGAATATGAAATCAAATTAAAACTTCTTTTGATTTATCCATTTTGCACACATTCCGTTCAGCTGGTAATAGATTTCCAGTAAAATATCGATTTAAAACCCTTATTTGAAGGAAGTAGTTCTTTTTTGACACACCATGATAAATGAAAATGTCAGAAGGTTCACTTAGATAGACACCGACAATGGGAAGCAAGCACGGTTGAGCATGCCGTACAAACAATTTGCCGGTAATGGGTCATTCATAGTTAATAAATAGAGAAAGTGTGTAAATAAACAGGTCTTTCTACATTTGTTTTAGTCCAGTCACTTCTCTACATTTCTTTCGATACGTATTGCCTAGTTAACTAGATGAGAATAGAAGGAAGTTTGGTCTGTGTTACTTTAATGGACCCTGCATGTCAACATGTATCCTGAGTTCCGATTATGGATTCCACCTTTTTCACAGCAATGTGTCAGAAGCCTTTTTCGGAGTAATGTGTGCAGTTCGAATCTTGTAAATGCCATCCATGTGAATTAGTTCTCCCAGAAAAGCATTACAATTGCATCGCTTTACACCTATACAAATTAAATGTATAAAAATAAATACCCACAAAGCGAAATTCTACTAGCAAAAATTGATTTCAATTAAAACTTTTGAATCCACCTTTGTTTACCCAATCCGAGCCCTGATTTTGCCATCAATTCCCTAAAACTGCACCCCAGGAAGGGGATAATCTCTGATTCGGTAACAACAAATGACCTATATCCCTTGTGTATGTCATCAAGTGAGAAAATGATTTCTCCAGAGTAAGTGTGATTTGATATAGGATATTAACCCACACAAACACACTGGTGTGTGCAACATTGCTTTAGCCTTATTTTGGAAAAGGCTTTACTAACAAGAAAAAGTAGTAATGGTTGTAGTGCAGTGACGTTTACAGCTGTTTACACCCTATGACGCCATATATGCTCTACGGATATAGTAGAACATTAAACTACAAATTTTAGCACGGCGTTAAACACCAATCAATCATGTTTTTAAATTACTTTGTTATAACGCCCTTTTTGTTGCTTATTTAACGGGCAAGACGTCCTCATAGCGTCGACCATGTTGCTGGCACTTGGTAGTTTAATAACCCTTAGTCGTTCTTTAAAAATGGATCTATGTAACCGGGATCTGGACTAACATCATATGCCCCTGGTGAAGTCAGCACAATTATACCTTATCTACAATGGCATTAGCTACTTTGGCCCTTAATAATATAAGTGGAATGAACGTTTTGAAAAAGTCCCTAAGTATGTACTTTGTAGACAACCTTCGAGCTCAAAACCCCCAAAGTGCGAGGACATAGTTTTTTTTGTGTCATATTAACTAAATGAATCAGCACCTGTCGCCCATAAAATATTAGTTATGACTGGAATATAAGTGATACTGTGCTAATATCGTGTACGGTTTATCAAACAGTTAAAATAATCAAACAAGCTAAACAGTATAATGCCACTTCTTTTTTGCACATGTTTTTCGCCACAGGGGATTCGTTTCTATTATAACGTTTACTCTTCCAGAATGGACAGGCATATTTGCAATTAATATTACAAGATGCCAATTGTTGCCCCAGTCACAGCTTAACTCCATAGATATTTTATTAGGTAAATCTTGTACATCGGAATAACTTTTATTATTAATTTAGTGTTGTATACAAATATAGTTTATCGGTATTAAAGTCTATATAGATGAACAGTTTGTTGAATTTATACGTGTCTAAACATGAAAACATTTCGAAGAATATCCAATCTGAAAAAAAACAACATTTCAGAAAATGTTTCGCTGCAAAAAAAGAGGTAATGGCCTCAAACATACATACATACATACATACATACATACATACATACATACATACATACTTACATACACACATGGGTCTAATAAGTAGGCCTCACATTGTGTGTGAAACGCTGTATTGCCCTTATTCTTCGACAATTTGTGTCCACTCTAATAGGAGACAGCTCCAAAAATCGCCTCCATACAGTACTTGTTTCTCTGTTATCCACTTTCATTTCTGATAGGCGTGTATCATAAATTGAGTTTTTATGAAAGAATGTAAATAATAAGAATTGACAGTTTAAATCCCATTTCAAAACAAAATATAAAAAAAAAAACACACATTGACGATATGTTCTCGGAAATACCGCTGAACGTTGCCGAAACAATTATCAAACAATCGCTGGATCAAATTTATGTACTGGCTTCATTGGTCACAATAGCCCTTCTGGAATTATTACATATTTTAAAGAGTTAATTATGGATTGGCACCAGGTCTATTATCAGAACTGGTTGATTGTTAGGTTTAGTATGAACTCTAACTGCGTTTTGATAACTTACACTGTAATTAATATACATATATTACACTGTATAGAATATATTGCAGCTTTCTTAAATAACCTTGAATGTCCTTGCTGTTAGTGTTTTTCGCCTAGTTAAATTCAGCAGAACAAACCTTCCAATGCTTCATTCAGGATAATAGAAATTTGGTTTGAGAGTAAACCGAGAAGCTTTTATCCTAGGTGAAGGCATCACTCTTAGAGGAGGTACATCTGCTTCATGAATTATATTCATGAACGGTGAATTCTGCTGACGTGAAGATGAGGTTGATCAGTCGTCTTATCATTTATAGATGAGTCATGTACATTAGCAAATGTGTTAAGCCGCCCTAGTTAAGCATGTATGTGTTGTCCTTACTGAGATCAACGGCATTTTCAGTGAGTGTTGTTGATTCTGAAGTGATTCCTCTGGGAAACCATTACATCATTTTATTTTAGCCAACGAATTCACAAAAAGCGTAAATGGCTTGTGCAATTCGCACTCTATGATTTGATCTTCCTGTACAGGACTTATGTTCATTTTTTCATCTCAGGCGGTGTCCGCTGGATGCGTTTACGGAACCATCTGGATAGAACAAAACCTATTTTTGCACTAATAGCTGTGACGAAATTCGGAAAAAAGAGAAGCCATAAACAAAATTAAAAACGCATATTTATGGATTAAAGCTAGTATGAGGCCGTTTGAATAGCTCTGAACTGTATCTTCTTCAGTGACTCAATTCAACGATTTAGCAATGAATTGTTTTGATATATTTGAATTGTTTGTAATGACTGAATTAATTGTCGTGTCAATACGTAATACCTACATTATACCAGGGAGTACAGTAGTGTGTAATATGAGTATAATATTACGTTTATAAGGGTGCATGTCGGATTGGGGACCTGATAGTTTGAGTGGTAAACACACTGGCTAAGATTGGCCTTTAGCATGAGACGCATTTGAACTTTTCTAAAAAAATGTTATTGTGTTATCCACTATAAAGTACATATGTTATTTGAAGAAACAAGGCTTCGTACAACATGCACATGAGGTTCCTAGTTTTTTGCCAATAAGATTTATCCCCATATTTTAAGCCTTTCGAAAAAGTTCATTGGGTTTGCTCGCGTCCGCTGTGGGCCCTGGTGCTCTCGGAGGCAAGGGGCGTTTAAAATGTCGATAACGGGAATTTATACCAATATGCATTAGCTTCAATATGTTAAACAAATTGCATCTTACTTTTTTAACTCGTGATAGTTGATACTATGATGGTGTCGCGATATTCACTTAGTTGGTTACTGTCCATATGAAAACAACTTGACACTTTAACGGAAATTAGTCCATTTACACGTAAATGAATAGTGATGTTAAGAGAATAGACCTTGGTAGAAATCGCCAACGAAGCCATTACCGTACCTCGGTGCTACATCAAAATACTCGTAGCTTCGTTTCCGTTTAGCCCAGACTGAGGAACCTAGACAAATCCCGACTCTGGCCGAAATATTGCGTCACTTGAAGGATTCGGTCCTGTGGAAAATAATGGTTTGCTGAATTTGACTGGTTTTGTTTGCCTTAATCTTTGTTAGGCTCTTTTCATTTTCCACTAAATAATTTAATACTTGCACAAGGCATAGGACGAAACCCACCTCTCGTATTCAAGAGAATGTAGTGTCTAAAAAAAATATTTTGTTTTTGTATTCGATGGGACTTAAAAAGGATACCACTACAGCTAAATTAAGAACCCGTCAAAAAAAAATCTACTGCCAATGCAAAACGTCCCAGTTTTGACAATTGAGCTGCTAATATCAAAACCGGGCCATCCAGCTGTTAGGCACAGAAGTTGTCTCAGGATATTAGTACATAAATATATTTCTTGACCAAGACTGGGTCATCCCACTAATAGTGCTAAAATGGCTCATCCCAAAAAGGTCAAATTATTATCCCTTCATTCAGCTTTAGGCTAATGTTATTGGCCCGACTTGTGCATGGATATCATTTTGTGTATATGGTTGTTGTTTCCCTTGAAGTTTTGTTTACTGGAGCTGAGTAATTTTGACACACTAGAGAAACACATTTGGGCGCCATTTTCTCCAAATAATGTGAAGAGGAGTTGAACCGGTCTGTAGCTCAACAGAACCATTAACATATTCAGTATGTCTTAGCATTATGCACAATGTCTGTTTAAGCTATCTGAATCGTTGATAGTTCGGATGGCAGTATGACGTCATAAGCCGGCTATTGCTTGTTCTGAAAACACAGTAATATTGTTTCTTCTTTTCCAACCGTAATACTGGCAGTCTCTTCCACATTCATTTTTTACTCTATACATTGTGCTTTCATGAAGCATGAATAAAGTGTAGTTATTTATTTTCAGAATTACTCAACTTGTGCATTGGGAATTGTCTTCGCTATTCTTGTTTGATGATAACCCTCTTCACTCGAACTACAGGCTTTTGGTATTCACAATGTATACTACTGTTGCCAAATAACGATTTTTATCATATTTATAAAACAGGGAACACTTCAAAACTACAGTCATTATTAAACAAGACACATAACCAACTTGTTAACTGTTAGCCTTTCTTCTGGAAGGCACTTGTATGTTGATGCTCTAGGTAAAAACTGTATCATGGACTTTTTCGTACAAAATGTATTAACATATTTCTAGAAGATAGATGTTCGCAATTTTTTTAACAGTTCAAAAGAGATGAGAGTTACTGTTGAACTATTCGAAATACAGTTAGGCCTACTCAACTGATGCACAACATGCTAATGTTTTTTTTAAGGCACAAATGTGGCGTGAAAAGTCCACCATATGTATAAGTTTTATAGACTACCAATATTCAATTGACTATCAGTGGACATAAAGGAATCTGACATAAAAATGTTAATAACAATTTTGCTAACTTCATGCTAGCCTGTTTAATTAGTCTTTCACCTATCAATGCAAAAATAAATAACGACGATTAATAAAATAATGGCTCCTCTTTCTGTAATATTTATTGAACTAAAATGTCAATCATGTACCCAATATCTCAAAAATAGTCTGGTAGACCAAGTTTAGAATAAGTGTAAAACGTGTAGCTTCAGATAAAGGTATCGTTTAAAAACGACAGATCCGTTCTCGTAACATGTCACACCGTTGTCTCTTCTTGTCAGTATAAATAATTAATACTTCAGTACTTCTAAGACACACTTATGTTCTATTCTTAAGCCTATGTCTTAGACGTTAACTTCCGTTAATACCATGATATTTCGTAAGTTTGACCTTCATGTTGGAAAGTCTGTTTTTTTCTTTTCGAGTGAGTTATGTTACCAAACAGGTTTTGTGTGATACACTGCTAATGTTATCGTTTGTTTGACAATATCATTACAATCAGATCTCTCTGTATATCTTTAACACGCTATCAGAGCAGGTCTTATTATGCGAAATATTGAACCAACAATAACAAAAGCATTCAGCGTTCGCAAGTACTGCTTTAAATTAATTTTGTCTTAAGTTGAAAAAGAGAGTGAGTAATTTAATTTGTCTAAACAGTTTATTCTCCCGCCTTCTATCTGTAGGAGAAAATAGCATGAACTGATGATTTACGTCATTGTGTGCTAATAAATTGAACTTATTATACCTTTTAAACAATATCCCTGATCATGTTCTGTCTCACTTTTCTATGTCAAAAGGTCACCTTTTAGTCGAGCACAAACCATGTACAATAGTATGTCATTAGACTTTGGGAAAGCAATACTCTAGGAAAATGCTTTAGTCAATCGCTTTGTGCTTTTTAATTTCTACAATTTATTTTGCTTTACATGTATATAAATATGTTATTTTTTAACTGCATCAAGTGGTATTTTGTAAATGTAAATTTGTGTGACTGGCTTTTTAGCCCACAGTCATTCTGACTGTGGGCTATTCTCATCACTCTCCGTGGTCCGTCCGTCCGTCTGTCCGTCCG